>PITB01005513.1:0-98022 GCA_004024585.1 Paradoxurus hermaphroditus | reverse complement strand
GGCTTGAACCCATGAGCCATTCGATCATGACCTGAACCAAAATCTAGCATCAGACTTTTAACCACGTGAAACACCCAGTCATCCATTTTATTTTTCACTGGCATTTGAATACTTGAAAAATATAGCTACCTCTGTCAGTCGTCATGCACCAGCTTCATACAGGGGAACACTTTCACTAACAAACCCAACTAGAAAGTCTGGCATCCTTTCAAAGTTTTCCTGTGCATTTGCTTTCTTTGGGCTTGCATATGTAACTCTCCAATCAAGGCAAATTCTCCAATTATGGCTTCTTGTTTAGGAGATTGTAGTATCTTCCCCCTCTGATGTCTGTCGGCTATTCTCTGGTTCTACAACATGCCATTGGGCTCTCCTTTGCTCTCAATGCTCCCTAGCCATCGAAAGTATGCCAATTCCTCATCAGGACTTGGAGTTACGAGACACAGAAACCAGTGCCATGGACAACACCACCCCCCCAAACCACAACACTGAGTATGAGTCCCACTTAATGTATTGACTTTTCTTACTCATTTCAATGTAGCTGTTGTTGTCTTTGTGTTTGTCCAGGATACTATAATTTCTTAAATGATTCCTGGGGTTTTCATAAAGTTCTTTTGAACTGTATATTGTGTAAGACAGTGTCTCTGTGGTGAATGAGCTGTGGTGATCCATATTCCACTATTTTGCTCATGTTCTATTATAATTTAATATGATTTTATTTGTTATAACTTAATATAATAGTCACTAAATATAATAATAATTTAAATGATATAGTTTCCTGATTTCCATTTTAATATAAGAATCTTTGAGAATAACAACCATATATGAGTTTAATATATGTCTAACTTCATATCTATCTATATAATTTTCCTTTATTTATATTTGTGCTTGTATGTATGTACATACATGCATGAGTGTAGTATATATATTGATAGTTATAATCTAAATTTCACTTTCAGTGCTAGTAGTAGTAGACATTCAAAATTATTTTTAGATTGTTAAGCTATAAATATATGTGGTAGAGAATAATCTTTTAGGATTTCTTTTTAGTCATGATAAAAAATCTATGCTTAAATATAAGAATTAATGCTTTATTCAAAATTAGTTTAATAGGGGCACCTGGCTCACTTAGTTAAGTGTCTGACTAGCTCAGGTCATGATCTCACAGTTTCTGTGTTGGAGCTCCACGTCAGGCTCTGTGCTGACAGCTCAGAGCCTGGAGCCTGCTTTGGATTCTATGTCTCCCTCTTTCTACCAACCGCCCACTCACACTCTGTCTCTCTCTCTCTCAAAAGTAAATAAATATCAAAAAAGTTAAAAAAAAAAACAACCTGGTTGAATAGTATGTTTATTGCATTGACTATAGGTCTAGAGAATGCTTTTCAGGGACATTTACCCAAGATAGCTCCCTGGCCTTATCAGATATGCCATATTTATTGCTCACTTCCTGGTGAGCAACCTTGGGTTTACACTGGGCTTATACTGGTCAATACCAGTCCTTATGCTCATTTTTTGATACAGCTACATAGTAGAGAAGCATCTGAAAGACCAAAGTTTATAAAGGGAGTTTCTAGAAAGTACCTAGGGAAGTTGTCTTGAAAGAAAAAAAAAAACAGAAAGTGCTTCCTACTTCTGATAGATTTGATTGAATAATTTAAAACAATGACGCACTTCATCACTGTCCTTTACCCCCGGCATGTATGATTGCTGACAAGTCAAGTATAATAAGCTTATCACTGTTGCAGTCTTATGAGCATGGCTCCTTTTTCATCACCGCTACCAACTCCCTGGCTTTTACTGTTCTTGTCACTATTATCATTTTCATCACTACTGTCATTCTCTTTATCAATTATCATCACCAAGTTCTGAATAGTCTTAAATCCTGGATGTTGTATCGAAGCATCACCCACATTTCACCAAATCCTCACAACCGGAGTGTGGATATGTATGGTGATCAGTATCTGCGTTTTACAGAGAAGGCAATTCAATTGGGAGATTATATGTAATTTGATTAAGGACACACAGATAATAAATTGAAGACCATCCTGGGAAAGAGATGAAACTCCTCCTATAATATATTCTGTGTTATCAAGTGAGATACAGCAATTGCCCTGCCCTTTCTTGAGGCACATCAGGTCTCTTTAATGGACTAGCATTAGAACACTCCATTCCTACAGCTTGTGGGTATACAGACAAAGTACCTCTACAAGGAGTGAATTTAGAAACATCAAAGGAGCTTACCTTCCTAGGCAGTGTCTGAGGATGAAATGCTTTTAAACTCCTCCCTCCCTCCAAGGGACACCCTCCTGCCCAGCCTCCAGGGAGTGCTTTTGGAGATACTTTCATTGTCCTCAGGACTTCCCTTCCTCACCCTCTTCAATTTTATCACAGAGCATTTTGATTGTTCTGAACCTAGCCAAGTTTTATCCTCCTTAGTATATCTTATTCATTCAGATAAGACATCTATCTAATACTTTAGGCTGCAAGGTCTTTAGATTTTCAGGTTGTATGTTTAGGTAAGAGATAAAAGTCCCTCCAAGCACCCCTACCCCCACCCCTGCACTCCCTAAGAATACATTCAATGTATTTGCATTTCAATATTCAGTAAGTAGATAAAGTAGATTGTTACTGTGTGCTCAGTGGTGGTTGTAGTTGTGAGTTTATTTTACATTTTTACTCTTAGAAGAAAATTGTTGCAGTAACAAGGGCTTACCAGTAGATGGATTTATATGTAAATGTAGCCACTTAGTGACTGTGAAACGTGGGTTGCTTTTCCCTACTTGAGACTCAGTTTCTTCACCTATAAAATGGGAATAATACAACCCAGTCTACATTTATCTTGCCAGAGCAAAGTGAGAAACAGGAAGAGCTAGGTTTATCTCAAGAAAGAACTCAAGCTTATTTCTGTCTGATCATGACAGCGCTGGGAATTTAAGCAACTGCGCAAGTATTTCCTCAAAACTCTCCTGGAGTACCTCAGTGGGGGATGGAAGCTGTGCGGTTGCCTCTCACAAGGTCCTGACTTGTGTCTCCTTCCTTCCATGGGTCTTTCTCTGCCGTATATTGGGGGGTTCTGATTGAGCTGGAAAGCATTGCTTCACATAACAACCACTTGAGGCTACATAATTCTTTACAGTGGAACACCTGTAGGAAAAGGAAATTCCTTCTTGCACATGTTGATCAAATTTTAGGGAAAACCTTAGATGCATTAGCTTGCTAAAAGCAAAACAAAGCAAAATCTAACACACAGCATCTCAGTTATGAGAATGGGGAGAAACGTATGTGGTGAAGTTGCAGAGAATACCGTCATGTCACTTAGGATGCTTGCTTCGAACAAGTCAGGATGTGAAATAAATAGAGCCCTCTCCACACCAACCTTGAAATCACTTCTCAGAAAGAATGGATGCCCTTCCAAGATCGGAATGAGTAAAAAACACATGTATACACACACACACACACACACACACACCCATGCCCACACACACAGTTCCATGGGTGACCCAAAAATACAAAACCAAACCATGGCTCTATGAGAACCATACCAATCTACAGAAATACAATAAGAACCAAGAAGAATTTAACCTCCTAAAACCTTCTCTTTTAGCAATGACTTTTTAAATAAAAAGAGACTTTATCACCTGTGGAAAGTTACCCCATACTAAGATGAAGATGAACTCCGCGTGTGTCCTGTAGGTTTGGGTTTTTAGGCTGCTTGAATGCGTCTGGGAGGGGACAACAGGTGTGAGATACTGGGATTTCTCAGCAGCAAGGTGATTGCATCAGGATGCAATCTTGGCTACTGAGGGGAGCTGGAAGCTGTTGCTATATTGTTGCTATATTGTCAAATATTGTTTTTGCTTAAGTATTTTGTTTAAGCGTAGTTGCTTTCATGACCTGAATTTTTAAGCAGAAATATTTTGGAAATATTACATATTTTGTGAACCACCAGATTCATTTAAATCCCAATTGCATCATTATTAGTATCATTTTTTAACTCTCCAGTGATTTCAACTGCTCGAATCTTAACACTTAAGGCCCAATTTTGAATTTTTGATGCACGTAGTGTAATTTGTTCCCAGTTATACTAGAGGCGTTTTCTTTCTGTTCTCAGCTTTGTCACCTCCAAGTGCTGATTTGTTTTCACAACTGAAGGAAGCCCGAAATACATTTCAGCCTTCTTCGTGTGGGTAGGTTGGGGAAAAAGTCTCAAAAACCTCACACCTTTCTGAGAGCCGCGGTTTCAGTATTGAGACATGGCTGGTAACGGATATCTGGTGTGTCCCTGGAGAAGAATCCTGCCTAGGTTGAGATCCCAAAGGTCCTGAGGATTCTAAAGGTACTTATCATGCTCTACTGAGGTGTGTAACAGATGCCCAAAGCCCACAGTATCTGCGAGGGTTGTTTAACAGAACTGGCTATATTTGATGTCTATCCTTATGTAGGGACTCACAGATATAATCTGGTTTGAGCCTTGATTTTGCCCATTAAAAATATACACCGGGTGTCCAAGGGTGCCCCAATACTACTGATGATATATTTTACAAATATGTGTAGAGGCCGACTTTACAATTTGTAAAATAAATCTAAGTGGAACACTCACAAATGTTTGTTTTAAGTTTACTATATGAAAGGCACTTTATTTTTTTATAATTTATTTTTTTTTAATGTTTTATTTATTTTTGATGGAAAGAGATACAGAGCATGAGCAGGGAGGGGCAGAGAGAAAGAAGGAGACACAGAATCCAAAGGAGGATCCAGGCCCTAAACGGTCAGCCAGAGACTGATGTGGGGCTCAAACTCAATCTCCACCTGCATTGAAGTCGGATACTTAACCAACTGAGTCGCCCAGGTGCCCCTGAAAGGCACTTTAGATACATTGCCTTTGTTACCACAGGGACTCATTGCCAAGCTTCCTCTCTCCTTCTGGAAGTTTCTTTTCATTCACTTAAAGGGCTAATGCTCCTGATGTGCTATCAGACCGCCACCGCTGGATGTACAACATTCCAGATTGCACTACACTACAGACATTTTAATGCTTTTCCTTTATTTACCACAGATTTCAGCATCTTACTTTATGAATACTTCTTTTTTTCACTTTCTTACTTATAAGTAGTATCAACATCGTTCTTTTTCATGACTACAACATACATGCTGTCTTATCTAATACTCTTACTTTTCAAGTCTTCAGCCTTTGCAAGTCCACTTTTCTACCTCTGAAACTCTGATTTCCGGCCGGCTGGAGCGGGGAGTGCGTGCCAGACGCTGCAGCCGCCGCCAGCCTAGAGTGGAGCCCCCGCCCGCCACCTCGGGCTCAGCGTCCAGCACCGCGCTGCCTGCAGTGCCCCGAGTGGCCTGCGGAGCACCTCTAACCCGGGCACATTTGCAGCAGGATCTGGGTGGCAGGCAGGCGCTCACCGACCAGTGGACCGCACTGCGCCGGCGCCCATAGCGGAGTGAGAACAGAAACAAGGGGGCGAGTGAAAGCCCCAGGACTGAGAACAAAGGACTGAAGGGACACCATTGTTGTCTTACAGGCCCACAAACACGGGCCCCAGGAAGTCACCCCCAGAGCCATCCCTGCCTCAGTGGGGACGACCGCCTACACTAAACCACGCACATCCTCACAGGAGTGACACCTCTCAGCGGGAGCTACAGAGGCCAATCTGTTTTCCTTTCCAGGGCAACTCCAAGAAACAATCCAAAACATACCTAGCCAAAATGACGAAATGGAAGAATTTGCCTCAAAAGAATCTACAGCTCAAGAGTTGATGAAAACAGATATAAGCAACATAACAGAGCACGAATATAGAATGATAATTATAAAACTAATCGCTGGGCTTGAAAAAAGCATAGATGAATGCAAGAGGTCCCATGCAGCAGAGTTCAAAGACCTTAAAAATGGTCAGGAAGAATTAAAAAAGACCTTGGATGAAATACAAGGCAAATTGGAAGCAGCCACAGCACGGACTAAAGAGGCAGAAGAAAGAGTAAGTGCATTAGAAGATAAACTTATGGAAAAAGAGGAAGCAGATAAAAAGAGAGAGAAGCTGACCTAGGAAGAGGAAAGGAGAATTCGAGAGCTGAGCAATGCACACAAAGAAACAATATCCATATCATAGAAATCCCAGAGGAAGAAGAGAGAGAGAAAGGAGTCGAAGGGGTTCTTGAACAA
The DNA here is from genome assembly GCA_004024585.1 of Paradoxurus hermaphroditus. Classification (NCBI taxonomy): domain Eukaryota; kingdom Metazoa; phylum Chordata; class Mammalia; order Carnivora; family Viverridae; genus Paradoxurus; species Paradoxurus hermaphroditus. Next base: position 91,853 of record PITB01005513.1, on the reverse strand, counting down.
ATCATTGCTGAGAACTTCTCCAACATGAAGAAGGAAACGGGAATGGAAATCCAAGAGGCACAGAGAACTCCCCTCACGTAACTTGAATAGACCCTTTGCACAACACAGCATAGTGAAATTGGCAAAATATAAAGACAGAGAGAATCCTGAAAGCAGCTAGAGACAAAAGGGACTTAACATACAAAGGCAGACACATAAGGGTAGTAGCAGACTTATCTACAGAAACTTGGCAAGCCAGAAAGAAATGGCAGGATATCTTCAACGTGATGAGCAGGAAGGATATGCAACCAAGAAACCTGTACCCAGCTAGCCTGTCATTCAAAATAGAAGAGATCTAGGTTTTCCCCAGCAAACAAAAACTGAAGGGATTCATCTCAAACAAGCCAGCATTACAAGAGATCCTGAGGGACACCCTATGAAGGAAAGGATGCAAAGAATACAAACTACCTGAAACTCTGATTTCCATCATCTTGCATTTTGAATATAATATTCTATATATAAATATCACTTATTAGTTATCTCAACTCCAACAAATTTTCAACCGCATTGGAATATCCACTGGGTGAACCAACTGTTTTCTGACTTTGTGGTATCACTGCCAACTGTTTTTGTTTGTTTGTTTGTTTGTTTTTTACTGTGTATTATCAGTGCCCTTCTAATTCAACTTAGATTTATTTAATTAACTTATTTATTTTAAGTGGGTTCCACACCCAATGTGAGGGGTAAACTCACAACTCTCAAATCAAGAGTCACATACTCTACCAACTGAGCCAGCCATAAGGCCTGTAACTCAACTTAGATTTGATACTCAGGCACTAAAATTGTTTATTTACAGATTCTCAACTCCTGTGAATCTTCCCCTTTTGTCACACGCACCTTGCCAAAATCAAGGCCACTAAAAACAACACATTTACTAATCCACTTTTACACAAATTTAGTTTGAATGGGATTTTATATGTACATACACAACATACTACATATATATGTATGTACAAGTATATATATAAATACACTATATTTTATACAAATATAGTTTTGGTATACTATTGTATGTGCAGATATTATATAATGCTATATTTTCTGACTGCACTAACTGTTAGATAAGAAATTTCAAGTGTGCCTTCAGCACTTGGTGATGTCTCAATATTTTTTGGGTTCTTTCCATTTGTAATAACCTAAAATGACTATTTTATACATTTCTGTTCCTTCTCAGAACTTAAATACACCTTCTGCCTTGCACAGTCTCACTGATGCTTTATATATACTACCCTGGAAAAATAGAAGCCGTCAGACATATATGTCCTGTCTTCCCACTCCCAATTATGTCAGGCTATCTACACGCACACACACAGACACACACACACACACACACACACAGACACACACTCACACACACTCACACACACACATATTCTCCCTGCTATCTTATATGTACTATCTCTGTGCTTATATCTGGGCAAAACTTTCACTTGTTTATTGTACTCCATTGGCTCTTGATGATTCAAAAATATCCTCCTATAAATAGGCTCATAGTTCCGGCATCAGCAGTGTTTCTCTCCTTCCAATTTGTAAGGGGAAATGCTCTGAGGAACTTTCATTTCTGGGGCTGTAGAATTTATCTTTAAAAATATCTCCTGATGAAAAAAAAATCTGATGGAAATTGTGGATGGATGTACCAGGGATAATTTTATGAGGATAATTGAGCATCATAAAATATTAAAGTAAATCCTTAGGCACCAAAAATGAAGAGAGACTAGAAAATTTTACTGACATGTTGACACAAGAGCTATGGCTGCATTCAAGGTATTTGCTGATGGCAGTTACTTGGACATATTGAGTGTGAATGCACTCACGTGGGGAAGGAAGACAAAACACCTCTTACTCAAAAATTTTATTATCTCTTTTAACACATACTTTGCCTTAAAGCCATGTGTACACTATTTTAGAGTTAAAACTTTATCGAAGGTTTAAAAGTGGGAGAGGAGTAACAAACATACAAGGAAAGAGAATAAAGTCAGAATCTTCAAAAGTCCATACCCTTCATTAAAAGTAGGACTTAGAAGAAAAACAGGTGGATTGAATTTAATTTAGTCTCAACTCAACAAGTTAATTCAAAATTGTTATAAAGACTGAGACTATTTTAGAACTCCTGGAAGAATAAATGCAAATACTCTCCCCTTGTGTGACTTCTTACCATATTCTCATAATTTTCTGCCTTTTGAAATTGAGTTTATGACTCTAAATTTTGAAAGACAAAGGGCAAACTATCAATACAGGTCTGTAGGGAGAAAAGCTCAAAGGAAAGCAGACATCGGAAAATGCATATGTTCAAAGTGTTTAGAAAGGTAAGAGTATTGTAAATACAGACCAGAAATAAGATATTAACCAGACACAAAACAGGCAAAATTAAAAAAAATTCAATTACATGATCATATTTTTTACAGTTGTAATTAGAAGGGTGAAACAAGTTTAGACAAAGTAAGATTTTGTGAGGAAGAAAGTACATTAAGGAAATTATCGAGAATGGAAACAAAGAGACAAACAGAAGGAAAAAATGAAAGTCTGAAAGCTACTTGTAGCTAAAAATATAAAGCTTATGATAAGACTTATCCAGAGAAAGAAATATTAGAAAAAAAAAACAGTGAGAAAAATTAAAAGAAATAATGCATGGAAATGGTCCAGATTTATTTATTATTATTTTTTAATGTTTATATACTTTTCGAGAGAGAGAGACATGCACACAGAGATTGAGTGGGACAGGGGCAGAGAGAGAGAGAAACACAGAATCTGAAGCAGGCTCCAGGTTTTGAGCTGTCAGCACAGAGCCTGACATAGGGCTTGAACTCTGAACTGTGAGATCATGATGTGAGCCTAAGTCTGACCCTTAACCCACTGAGTCACGCAGGCACCCTAAGAAATGGTCCAGATTTAAAGAAGAAAAAAGGAATTCTCAGATTTAGAAATAATAAAACATTTATACAGAAAAACTACAAAGGAATCCACACCCTAAGTACCTTGTAGTGAATGGAAAAATAAGATATAATACCACTTTGAACTAGCCAAAGAGAAAGCAATTTATCTTGTAAGGTATAACTTAGACTAATAGCCCCCTTCCCAACAGGAAGAATATAAGCCACAAGAGAAAAATAATAAATCCTTCGATGTGCTAAGAAAAATAATTATCGAACCGAAATTGTCTAGCCAACTAAATGAACATTCAAGAATTAATTACATCAAACACCTTTTCCTGTTCTCTCTCTCTCTCTCTCTCTCTCTCACACACACACATTCTAAAAAATTGCTAGCAAAATATCCTTTCCAAAGGAACTTCTTATATAACATGCTTCAGAAACCAAGAAATCTCAGAAATAAAAGGTGTTTATTTATCAAATGAGGTCTTCCTTTCTCCTTAATTATGGACATAATTTTGCTGTGTACATAGTCCTAATTTAGACTATCTTCTTGCTTTATAATTACATATGGACTCTAGACAGGGGTTACAGGCTGAAGCATGGAAGAATCACGGAAGACGTTCGATTATCCCTGGAAGTGGACATTTCATTCTCATGTCATTTCCAGAACCGAGTCACACGGCTGCCCCTCTTGGAATGAGAAGGCCACATAATCTAATGGCTGAATTACCACTTCCCAGGTACAACTTAAATATCTTGGACACGGAGGACAGATTTTGGTGGGTACCTTAGTTTGCTCCCTAATGACAGCTGAATATGGCCATTTTCCAAGTTCTATTTTCCTGGAGGACTGTATTGCTCAAGGGTGACTCACTCACATTTTATTGCCAACCAAAGGGCAGTTAACAATTTCATAGTGCTGTGATCACAGTCAGATTATTTTACATCTGGAAAGGACCTCCGTGGCTACATACATTGTTTCCATTGATCTGTCCATCTCTCTCAATCTTTTTCTAAGTCTCAACCAAGGATTGGTCATGAAGTGCAGAGGGTTGACCAGAGAACAGTGTTACCTGCCCTAAGAGGCTCAAAGCTAGAGGGCAAAATTGAGTTAGACAATAAACATATAAAATAAACACACCTAGTATATCATTGCCTCTAAATCCTATTTGGGAATACATTTTATTTTTAGCAGAATTACATAAAGACATAGTTTGAAATGCACTATGAATAAAAAGCTTATGATGAGGGTGCCTGGGTGGCTCAGTTGGTTGAGCATCTGACTTCTACTCAGGTCATGATCTCCTTGTTTGTGGGTTCCAGCGGTACATGGGGCTCTGTGCTGACAGCTCAGAGCCTGGAGCCAGCTTCAGATTCTGTGTCTCACTCTCTGCTCCTCCACCACTCATGCTCTGTCTCACTCTCTCTCAAAATTAATAACCATTAAATAAATAAATAAATAAAAAGCTTATGAAATTCATTTTCTTGTGCTCATCCTCAGACCACCTTCCAATTCCATTCATGTAAATTTCCCTACATCCCCACCTACATTATCTAAGACACTTTTTTTTTTTTGAGAGACAGAGATGGAGAGTGCAAATGGGGAAGGGGCAGAGAGAGAGAGAAAAGGAGAGGTAGAATCTTAAACAGGCTTTATGCCCAGCATGGAACTCAACCTGGGGCTTGATCTCAGTACACTGGGATCATGACCCGAGCTGAAATCAAAAGGCCCACCAGTGCTCAAGCAACTAAGCCACCCAGGCACCCCAGTAAGATACTTTTTTAATTACAGTTTTGGACAATTAAATAGTTCATTCTTATGGATAACTAATACAGTATTATACTCTTTGTCCAATTTTTATTTTTCCTAGAATTCATGATAACTCACTTTTTCATTTTCTTTTTCCTGTGGAATTTATTCTACTTCACACAGGTCTAAGGGTATTAACACAAAATTCTGACCCATATTTTTATTGTAAAGATTATGGTCATCCTACTCTATAGCTTGCTGAAGCTTCTGGAACATCAATGCTGTAGGTAACTTAAAAGTAAGGCTTTTAGCTGAGTTCTGCTGTATCCAGAAGCCATGTGATGGTGGTATATATGAGAAAACCATGAAGGTCAAGTTCCTAGATTGAACTTTCCCCGAAAAGCTGTAAGGATGAAGTTTTGTTTCTTTCTTTAGAGTTGAATAATCATGAGTATATTCAATTACTTAGTTTTTAAATAATTAATGAGTGTATAAGAAAATTATAACTAGCAAATGAAGGGATATTGCTTTTCTTTTTATGCTAGTGATGTACAATTATGTAAAAACAGGTTAAACTTTGACTTAAAGTCTTTGGTATATTAAAATGCAACTGATAATGTGAAAAAAAATTGTGAAGCTGGCCAGCGCTTCGAGCTAAACAGTGATAATACAGTGTATCCTTTTATTCCCCGTTTATTAAGGTTGGGCATTGCGTAGAGTCACATACACAGATTTAATCTTTTAATCCATTCATGCAAGTAGATACATTTAGTTCCATTTACAGATAAGGAAAATTAGCACAGTTAAGTAAATATTCTTTTTTTTTTTTTTTTTTTTTTTTAGAGAGAGAGCAAGAGTGAGCAAGAGGGGGCAGAGGGAGAGAGACAAAATCATAAGCAGGATGACTTACAGAATCTTACCAGGTTCAGTGCAGCACCCAATGCAAGGTTCAATCCCATAGCCCTGGGATCATGACCTGAGCTGAAATCAAGAGTCAGATGTCCCACCAACTGAGCCACCCAGGCGCCCCTCAATGAATTTTCTAAAGTAAGGTAATTGACAAAGAGCCAGGAGACTTGCCAAATACCAGACTCGCTCATTTTAATGCCACCTTTTTCACGCTCTGAACCTCATTCTATATGGGTAAGCCAAGTCCTCATACGTTTACAGGGAACTTGAGGCCAATAGTTGTTTGCTTGTTTATGACTTAAGATGCTCACTATTCACGTTCTATGCAAGGCACAAAGAAATACAGAATTGTAGCCATTTACAAGAGGTCATAAAAAAAGTAACAAACAAAACTAGTTTCAAAATAATGCTAAGCTACAATGTAAAGAGAAACACCATGGAGTTCCTGATTTATTGTTAGTCATTAATTGTTGGTAACATTTTTAATTACTTTTTGATAGTGTTGCAAATGAAAACATATAAAGGGTCCATGCCCGTTTAGAACCTTCGGAACCTTTAGAACCGTTAGAAACTTTCTAATTCTGAATAAAAAGCTGCTTGACACCAAATACTGTCTGCGTTGATTTTAAAGCACTACATATCCCCCGATAACATTGCCCTACTTTATTTTATTTATTTATTTATTTATTTATTTATTTATTTATTTATTTACTTACTTACTTACTTACTTACTTACTTATTGTTTTTAAAATCACGAATGGCAGCTCCCTGGGCTCCCTGCAATCTCCTTTCATTTATGTTCTCCATGTACTCAGGTCACAAACTTCCCTATAAAACAACTACGCTTTGTTTTCAGAAACACTTCTTGCCTATTCGCATCGTCCCAACCATCCATCCTTTGTGGGCCCATTTGTTACCTTCTTCAGACCCATCAAAACCCACCTAACTAGTGTCTGCTTCCAGGGCTCCTCAGGGCTTATGGGTATGACCGTAGAGGGGCCTAATGTTCCTAAAGCTGTTGCTTATTTTGTTCCTTGAGGTATGTTTCCACAACCAGCAGGTTTGCTCTGGGACTGACCCAGAGGAAATGATGGCCCCAAGGCCACAGGGACACTTTCTGGCTGCAGGAAAGGGCTCTTCCCCACCCCACCCCCCACCGCTTCCCTAGATGTGTACCGCCTGCCAAGGAGGACGGCGCACCTGTGTGCAGCCTGAGATCGCTGCATTAGCTCAGCGTGTCCCCTGACACCCCGCAGCCATCTGGAGAGCCAAGTGAGTGCCAGGGAATTAGCAAAATTGGACACAAACCAAATCAAGCAACTTACTTAAAAGGAAGACCAAACTTTCTCAATGCTCTCTTTTTAAGGCGATAGAAAAATCACAGATTTGGAGTCACACATAACTGAGTTAAAATTACCACTTTATTTCTTAAAAGCTTTGCTACCTCAGACTTAATTAACTTGTATAATCTTACACTCCTTACCTATGAAATGTAAGAAAATAATATGTACATAACTTCCAATTATATATATATTCTTATTGGCTCAACTTATATATATATGATAATATATATAAGTGTGTATATATTATACTTAATATTTAATTTCTTCTGACTTTACCTCCTTCCCTTAGCCGTCCCTCCAGGTCCATCCCAACCTGGGAAAATCCAGTGCTCATCTTGTAGCAAATCATTTATATGAGTTCTCCCTCTCAAGTGATTTATATACCTCATCCTCTCTTCAGTGAAGGCTGTGTTTAGTGACTCCTTCCGAAGAGAAGAGTATGGAAAGGGAGGGGGGGTAAAACCTGCCAGTGAAGAAACCAGACAAACAAATACTACCGCAAGCCAGTAAAGAGTTGTCTCGTCAGCATGTCCTGTTGATCTGACATGTTGAAAATGGCACTTTACCTCTGTTATGTTACTCCCCCAGACCCATAACTGCAGTTTAACCATGACAGACACGGGAAACTGAACCAAACTGAGGAACATTCTAGAAGATACCCTTCAAAATGGTGAAAGTCATCAAAAATGAGGAAGGCCTGAGAAACTGCCACTGTTTAGAGGGGCTAAGCATTGTATTCTGGATGGGCTTTCCCAGAAAAAGAGCATTATATAAAAATTAAGGAAATCCAAATGAGATGTGAAATTTAGTCCATCATAATGTATCAATATCAAGTATCGTAGTGGAGACCCATGGTGCCACAGTCATGGATGGAAGATGTTCAGAACAAGGAAAATGGCCTGTGGTATACAGGAACATTCTGGAACACTCAGCAAGTTTTCCAAGAATCGAAAGCTATTATAAAATAAAATGCTTCCTGAAAAAGTCAAATGCATAGTAATTCACAGTAAGAGAAATTGCTACATGGTGTGCCCCCACTTCCTTTCTTGCCATGCCTGTCCCTTTTTGGATATTAGATCAGAAGAACATTTTTAGAAAGTCATTATTTGCAATCAATTTCATCTAAAGATCCATTAGGAAAAGTTATTTTTTAACATCGGAACACTTTTTAAAATGTTGATGTTAAAAACTTCCTTTTAGTTAAAACTGATTCTGCATAGGCATAGTTTACAATGCTTTTTGGGAAAATAGAATCGAGGACTACTTTGTGCACATTCTTGTTAAATTTGGATCCTGCCTCATGCAAAATTCAGTGAGCTTCTTAGATGAAGGGATAATAGGAATCATAAAATCACACTGACAGGTAATTTATACTTGATGAATTTATCCTCATGAAATTTTGTAACACAAAATAATTAAACCTGGGCAAAGTTTGCCAAAGCAAATGTGTATTGTGTCTGAATAATGTAGGTTAAAAAAAAGGTCTCTGAGCCCAGTGAATTCTGGTCAAAGGAATTTTGGGGAAGATGTGAGGAATATGATTTGTCTAATTTGCCCAATGTGCTAATATTTACTCTGTGGATTTTTAAGAGAAAACTAACTATAATATGAAGTAAAATTTAACTTTCTCTTCACTAAGTCTACATTTGGACCACAGAGAACCCTATAATTACCTCTGAGTTAGGCCGTTTATTTACCCGAGTTCCGGTTTATGTCCATTCAGATGATGGGGGTCAGATGCTAGGAGTCAGGAACACCTGGATTTAAAGTCAAACTCAATATCTGAATGACATTGGTGATTTTTCCAACTTTGAAAAACCTATTTTTTCTTAACAGGAAGCTATAGTAACTACTTAATTCACCAGGTAACTGGTAATTTTGAAACAAATAATAGTTTCCTTCCTTTCTATTTCTACTTTCCATAGCCCTCTTCCCTGCCTTTACAAAACAACAAATGGAAATCCATTTACTGCTTACCAGATGAATTCCAGTTCACCCACAAAATATTTACTTATTCTTAAGTAATCTGATCACATTCTTCACTCATAAGAAAATGATTTGTCACAACGTGAAACTTCTTAAAATTATGATGGTTATGGGAATTTTTGTCTCTCTTAACTTCTTTTAACTGAAATACTACCCTGTTTTGAGATTTACAGGGCGTGTTGTCACATGGAATAGAACTAGACTGTATCAGAGAGATTGCACTTACTAATATGCAGATACAAGGGAGACTATCCAACAAATATTTGTTAATGTGTCTGCCATACTTAGCTTGACACTTTCCTCTATTTAATTCAACTTCAATTTTTAACTGCAAAGGAATGACCATTAATCCTCAGAAAATGTCTAATATGGCCCAGACTAAATAGTTTCCCTTTATGGTGTCACCCGCTAATCTCCAAACTAATTGATTTATTTAAAAGGATAAAAAAATAAAAAAGTACTCCATTTATTTCAATATGGCATCTGAAATATTTTGTAAGTCTCTTCATAATTTTTACCTCTTTGAATTTACTCCCATAAAAATATTCCCTCTCATCTTCTCTTCCTTAAGATTTTTTATTAGCTCTCCATGGTTTGTACAAGATAAGTTCAAGCACTTCAGCATGACCTACAAGGTCTTCTGTCACCTGCTTTCTTCCCAAATGTCACCTCCTGCCACTTACTGATTTGCAATTCATACTCTAACAATGGCGAACTATATAACTGTTCCCAATGTTCTCTGCTGCTTCATGATTCTATTCACTGGCTTGTCTTGTTCTATTTGTCTTTAATGAGCCCTGTCTCCTGTTTAATGAACTTAAACTTAATAACTTTTGTTCAGTTCAAGCGTCTTCTTCTTCAGAAAATCTTAAACATCAAAAGTCAGATTGAGATACTTTTTTTTTCTGTATTCACAGGGCATTTATCCTTTATGCTAATTTACTCTTAAATTATTGGCTACAAATATTTAACTGCCTGTCTCAACCAATTATTAATGGAGGACAGAAATTGTGTCTTTCTCCCCTTTTCATTTGTAATAATTCTCAGTATCTTTTCATATTTAGTATATAATCGATAGTATTTTTTTTCAATTGGACAGTTTGCCACCCATCAATGCTGGGGTTGATCATTGATCATTTATAACAGCTATTGCCTCATTTGATTAATTATCACAATAATTCTGCAATTATAATTATTGCTGTTTTATAGAAAGAAGAAACTGAGGCTCAGGGATGTTAATTATGTTGCAAGTGAAAGCATTGTTATAACAGTCATTCTTCCTCCTAACCCATGCTCTTTCAATTGTGTCCCTTAACCTCTGTGCCTGCCTGCCCATCTTTAAATAACAACACATTTTTTCTGTTCCTAAGAATTTTTTCTTCTTGTGGGAATGAATACTTGAATACAAAGAAGAGACTTAATCACCACCTCAGGGATTAACCAAGAAGTTTTCATGAAGGAGAACAGAACTTGAAGTTGACTTTGATATGGGATGGGATTTATGGAGGCAGGGAAGTTAGGGGCAGGGAGATTCCATATGGGCTCATGCCACTGGTGCGGACATATGAGGTTCATGTTTGTTCAGGGAATTAAGTTTGCTGTCAGGAGAGGATAAAAGAATGGAGCTTTCACCATGAAACAAGAATGCTTATTTTCAAAGAAAAACCATCTGGACAGATTAGAAGATGGTACGGAAAGAAACCTTTTTTTTTTTTTTTTTTAACTTTTTCTTGGATTTAGTTTTCAGGATGCTTTAACAATTAGGGACTACAGTGAAACCTTTGATTGCAAGTAACTTGTTCCGTGAGTGTTGTGCAAGGGGAGTAAACATTTCTAACAAATTTTGACTTGACAAATGAGTGATGTCTTGCAATATGAATAGCACATATGCTGAATGTCACATGATCACAACTGAGCCATGGTTCTTAAAATTTGCTTTGATATGCGAGTGCTTTAAGTTACAAGCATGTTTACTGAATGTAGATTATACTCATAAACCAACCTTTTACTGTAACTGAAAAGACAGTAAAGAGATTTCTGTTACATACTACACCCAATTTCCCCCACTAGTAATATCTTACATTGGCATGACACATCTGTTACAATGAATGAGCCAAAATTGATACATTATTAACTGAATTTCATAGTTTATGGAGATTACCCAGTTTTTCTTAGTTTTACTTGTCTTTTTTACTATTCTAGGATTCCATCCAGAAAACCACTTGACATTTAGTTGGCTTTCTCTTCAGGTTCCTCTTGGCTAAGGCAGTTTCTCAGATTTACCTTATTTTTAATGATCTTGACAGTTTTGCGGAGTCCTGGCAAGGAATTCTGTAGTCTGTGTGCTATTAGACTTTGTCTGATGTGTTGCAATTTCGACCCTGTTAAACAACTGTTGGGTAAAGATATTACAATGTATCACAGCTTATTTAGAAGAAGTGTGCTCTACATTGTGAACATAGTTGATGTTGTGGTTATAAGCCTGGGACCAGGCAAAGCAAGAAACATTGGCAGGGCAATGGAGTGTTCAAAAACTGACTTTCCAAACATTATCAACACAGTGATTCTGGTGACTGCACGACCTCCTCATTGACTACACTCGGAACCAAACTAAGCCACTAAGAGGGTAAATTGACGGTCCCCAATCCATGTGTGTCACCACTATGCAGATGGACAAACCTTTGCTCCTTGCTCTCACTCTCACTTTGGCAAGTTAAATTAGAATCTTTCGAATATTGGTTACGGAATATAGGAATCTACTAATAATATCTTTCACAAGTAGTGCAAGAAATCTTTGCAAACAAGGAATTCAGAGGCTTCAGAGTAACTCGTTATTGTGGCTTTGAATAAAACTCTTTAACCCCGAAGACAAAGGAAAGATGCTTTGAGTTTGGAGGTGCGACTACGCTGGCCCACTCCTCATTTGTGCTTGCAGTACAAGACATCTTCACATTTTTGCCAAGGAATTCATGGAGTGGAGTGGCCAATATGAATATGTGAGAAGTTTAAGTTCTGCAGTGCTTTAAAAGAGTACTGTTTCATGATTTTCAAATGCTAGGGTTGGGGCGCCTGGGTGGCTCAGTCGGTTAAGCAGCAACTTCGGCTCAGGTTATGATCTCATCATTCATGGTTCCATCTCTGCATCAGGCTCTGTGCTGACAGCTCAGAGCCTGGAGCCTGCTTTGGATTCTGTGTCTCCCTCTCTCTCTGCCCCGCTCCTGTTTGTGCTCTGTTTCTCTCTCTCTCTCTCAAAAATAAATAAATGTTAAAAAATCTTAAAAAATGAAATAAATAAATATCGAATGCTAGGGTTATCAGTCATCAATTTTTTCTGCAATTATGCATCCCACTTGACCCAGTTTATTGGAAAAAAACTTCAGAAGTCAGCATGAGTAACAGAGTGCACAGGAAATCAGCCTTGAGAGGGATTCATTGTCCCCATAGACAAGGTCATCAACCTGCATGTATTTTGGTTTCCTCCATGCCTATGTGAGGGATGTGGAAGAATGGGGACTCTCAGCAGGCAGATTGCACAGAGGTGACATCAAGGGACACTATTAATGGGGGCAAACACTGGAAGGAAGTTGGTTGCAGGCCCAGAAATTTAGTGTCAGGAAGCTGGGACCCGAGCATGTTGTGTGTGTGAAGGGATTTGAACTCCTCTCTAGTGCATGCGTGCTGAAATCAGGCAGTCTGACTTTGGCTCTCAGCTCTGTCACTTATCAGCTCTGCGAGTTCGAACAAATTGTTCAACTTTTCTAAGCACAATTCCTCTCCTGCCATGTGAGTGACAGGCTCAGAGAGGTGTTGAGAATATAAAATGAGATAAACATGTAAAACAGCTCACGCAGTGTGTTAGGGATGTCGGTAGTGATGTTGTTCACAGCTCATCTTAAGGACTGGGTGGCACAGAATGTGGGTAGATCAGTTAACGGAAGGCGTTGGAGATGGGACTGAGACGCTCAGGATAAAAGTGGATCTGATGACATTTCTTGTGCTTCTCATATGTTCCTTTCTAAAAGTTCAAATAACATGGCCTATGTAAAAGCACAATACAACTTAAAAATACTCATAAAAATTATTTTACCATATAACTGGTCACATTCATCTGCAAATAATGCTCAAAGCATTTGGATGTAGTTTTGTTTTTGTTTTGTTTTTGTTTTCATTAATCGAGTACTCTGCAATAGCATTTACTCTAAAGTTTGTTAAAATGTATCATTTTGTCAAAAGAATAAAGAAATTTTGTTTCAACCGAGGTTGAATTGTCAAACATTTAAATTAGTGAAATCCAGATAAACAAATTTCAACTTCATTTGCTGCTCCTTTGGACTTACTTTTGAAGCTCAGAAGTGAGGTGCTCAGGTTTGGGGCACCTGGGTGGTTCAGTCAGTTGAGTGTCCAACTCTTGATTTCAGCTCGGGTCAGGATCTCAGGGTCATGGGACTGAGCCCTGCATCGGGCTCTGCACTGAGCACAGAACCTGCTTAAGGTTCTCTCTCTCTCCCTCTGCCCCTCTCCCCCACTCATGCTCTCTCTTTTTCTGAATAAATAAATGATAAATAAAATACAGAGATTAGAAAGATAGATTACAAAACATGAACCAAAATATAGATTGCCTAAAAGAAATTCATTTCAAATATAACAATATAAATTAGTTGAGAGTAAGTAAAAGGATGGAAAAAGTTACACCAGGTGTGTGAATCGAAAGACAGCAGGCTGACTGTATGAATATCAGGTAAAGTAAACATCAGAACACAGAGATTGCCAGAGACAGAGACAGAAATTTAGAATGGTTAAAGGGTCGATCCCTCAAAAAGATGTAGCCATCCTACACGTGTATATATTAAACAACAGAGCTGCAAAATCTGTGAAGCTGAAACCAATAGAACTGAAATGAGAAATAAACAAATATATGATAATATAGATATATCAACATGGTGTGTCAACAATGAATAAATGTACCTAGACAGAAAATCGCAAAGATAGAGAAGAATTGAATAACACCTTTAACCAACAGGATCTAATTGATATTTATAGGATATTCCACCCCAATAATAGCATAATAAATTTTTTCAGGTGTTCATGGAACGCAAACAAGGATATATCATAACCTGGGTCATAAGACTGATCTTACCAAATTCAAAAGCATTGAAATCATACAGAGTGCATTTCTCAACCACAGCCGAATCAAGCTAAAAATCCCTAATATAAATATAGTTGAAAAATCTTCGAATAGTTAGCAGCTAGAAAACATGCATCTAAGTATTCAGTGAATCTAAGAGCGAGTCTCAAAGAAATAAAATTATACCTTGTGCTAAAAATAATTAAAAATAAAACATGATATTTTTGAGACACAGCTAAAGTAGTGCTGAAAGGAAAATTTATAGCATTAAATATATACCTAATAGAAGAGGAAAAGCCTAAAATAAAGTAAGAGTGTAAGTCAGTGAAACTGAAACACAGAAACGTGGAGAAAATCAATAAAATCAAGACCTGGGTTTTATTTTTTGTTTTTGTTTTGGAAAAATCAATAAGATTAACAAAAATCCAAGAAAACGCCCCCCCCCCCACCACTGGAAAAAAAAAGAAAAAAAAACAAAACAAAAAACAAAGAGAAAACACAAATTACCAATATGAGGAATTAAATTCTAGGTCTTATGGACTTCTGAAGGATAATATGTGAATAGTATGAACAATTCAACACACATCAATTAGACAACTTAAATGAAATAAAACTAATTCTTGAAAACTGTAAACCACAATTCATTACATACTAAATGCTAATTTTAAAAGCTTTCTTTGTATTAAGTGAAAATTAATTATTTAAAAACCCTAAGGGGCATTTGAGTGGCTCAGTTGGTTAAATGTCTGACTTTGGCTAAGCTCATGATCTCACAGTTCATGAGTTCGAGTTCTGCTGAAAGTTTAGAGCTTGGAGCCTGATTTGGTTTCTGTGTCTCCCTCTCTCTCTGCCCCTCCCCCACTCACACTTTGTTTCTCTCTCTCAAAAATAAATAAACATTAGAAAAATGAAAACAAAAATAAAAACGGTAAATATAACCTTTAGTTTTGTTTGATTGGAATTATTTCCCCAAATGTTTAGGGAAGAATTAGTACCAATTCTACAGTCTCTTCCAGATACTGGAAGAAAATGGAACATTTTTTAGTTCATTTTGTGAAACTAATATTACATAAAAAGCGTACAAGTACAGTACAGACACACAGAAAAAAATTGCATCCTTCATGAATGTAGACACAAATACTCTTAGCAAATACTAGCAAATAGAATTCAGTAATACAGTATACATAATATGAAGTATATGAATAAGTGGAGTTTATTCCAGGGAGGAAAACAGAATTGGCTCAATGTCAGAAGACCAATCAAACTCATTCTCCACATTAATTGCTGAAAAAGAAAAATCCCATGATCCTCTTAGCCCCTGCAGAAAAATCATTTGGCAAAATATGGCATACATTCATGTTAAACACTCTTAGAAAAATTGAAATAAAGAGAACTTCAAATTGATAAATAGCGTCATAAAAATCAAACCTTCAACTAACAATTATTTTTTTATTAACGTGTCATTGACATACAGGTCATATTAGTTTCAGGTGTACAACAACTCACAACAACTATACATTTCTCAGTGCTTAGAACAGTAAGTGTAGTCACCATCTATCACCATGCAGAGTTATTACAATGTTACGGACTGTACTCACCGTGCTGTATTTTTCATCTCCACGACTTATTTTATAACTAGGAGTCTGTATCTCTTAATCCCCTTTATTGATTTTGTTCACCTTCTCTCTAGCAACCACCAGTTTATTCTCTGTATTTAGGAATCTTTGTTTTATTTGTTTGTTCATTTGGTTGTTTTTGTTTGTTTGTTTTTTAGATGACATTTCACATACAAGTGAAATTGTATAGTGTATGTCTCTCTCCATCTGACTTACTTCACTTTACATTATATCCTCTAGCTCCATCCATGTTGATGCAAATGGCAAGATCTCATTCTTTTTTATGGCTGCATACTATTCCATTATGCTTTTTTGTGTCTTTGTTTTTTTTGGGCAAATATCCAGGAGTGGAATTACTGGATTGTACATTATTTCTATTTTTTAATGTTTGAGGAACTTCCAGACTGTTTTCTACAGTAGTTGCACTGATATGCATTCCCACCAACAGAGCATAAGTGTTCCCTTTTCTCCACATCCTCACACACACTTGCTGTTTTTTGCCTTTTTGATACTAGTCATTCTTGCTGTTGTGAGGTGGTAGCTCCTTGTGGTTTTGCTCTATATTTCCCTGATGTGAGTGATGTCATGCATCTTTTCAAGTGTAGGTTGGCCATCTGGATGCTTCCTTCAGAAAGTTGTCTGTACAGGTCCTCTGTCTATTTTTTAATCAGATTGTTTGCTTATTTGTTTTGGTACTAAATTGTATAAGTTCTTTATACATTTTGATATTAACCCTTTACTGGTTATATCATGTGCAAATATCATCTCCCATTTCATTTTGTTGAGGATTTCCTTCACTGTGAAAAAGCTTTTTATTTTGATGTAGTCTCAATAGTTTACTTTTGCCTTTGTTTTTCTTGCCTGAGGACGTATGTTACTAAGGCCAGTCTCTCAGACAGCTAACATTCTTCATTATGAAACATTGAATTTTTTTCCCATTAAGATGAGGAACAAGACAAGGCTGGTCCCTCTCACCAGTCTTATTCAACTTGTGCTGGTTCCAGAGGGTCTAACTGTTGTAATGAGGCATGAAATGGAAATAAAATGCATCTAGGTCAGAAATGAAAAAAAAAAGAAAACTGTCACTTTTGGTAGATGACAAAAATATCCATGAGGAAAATCGCACCACGTCTACAAAACCCAAAAACTTTTAGAACTTATAAATCCATTTAGAAAGGCTACATGATATAAGATATACACACAAACATCAAGTGTACTCCTAGTGATATATGATATGAACACCAAAATTTAAAAAATATAAGGCCATTTACAAGAATATTCCCTACAAAATAAAAACATCTGGTTAAAGAAAATATTTCTAAAAGTTCATTAATAATTATTATATAATAGTTATTTACTTTAATACTGTATGGTTTTATAATATTTATTTTGTATGTATTATATAAAATTGTATTACTTTATTATAATATATTATTAAAATTTTATTATTTTGTATTCATCGTATATTCAAGAGTTTATAAAAAATGCCTGGTGTCAGCAGAGCTCTCTTGAAAGAAAGTTTGAATGGGCATCAGGGTTTGTATCTTATAGTATTGATTATATCACTTCCAAACCACCCAACTTCAGGTGAGTTATTTAAATATACACATAAGATGTTAAGATTTAAATCCTATCTCTCGTGACCTTGCAAAAGTTACATGAACTCCCTGGGATTCAGTTTCCTTACCTGCAAAGAAAGGAGTTAACATCGTTATTCATCATGACACCGTTGTCCTAATTAAAGTATGTGCCATATGTAAATCACTTAGAATTGTACCTTATGTAGTAGGTACTATATCATCTTTGTCTTTTACTATTACAACCCTTAAGTTGAATTACATGATTGGAGAATTGTTTCTTGCATTTAGGAGACTACAAATATTAACATAAGAATCTTTGTCCTGTAGGTGCTTGAAATTTCTCTTGAAGATTTATCTGTATGTTGTCCAAGTGTTTCCAGTTTCACAAGAGGAGTGGATCTTAGGTCAGAACATTTTAAAAGTATTATTCTTTAACTCTGCAAGTAATTTAAGAGTAACTTTCACTCTCTATGAACTTTTGCAGGCCTTCAAACTAAACAAGCAATGCTATAATATGAAAGGTGATGAGTGAGTGACACTTTGGTTTGAGAAATTGTCTGTATGCTTTGGTGGCCCTCAAGCTCAATACCAAGCCCGCTATCTCAGTGGGCACCATGAAACAAGAGTCATTAAATTAAATGATTCCAAATTAAAATGCTCCAATCATACAGCTTTTTAGATCACGCAGCTAATCAATTCAAACCACAGAGTGAGAAGCAAGAGGAGAGAGATGGCAGAAGTCAAGACACTCGGGATATAGTGAGAGTGAAGTGGGAAGTCCTCACTACTTGATTCCTGGGCAGTGCACTGTTCTCATGCCCTGATGCTCTGTCTGCCACATCACCCTTTTTGCTGATGATGTAGCTACAAGGGTAGACTAGCTACAAGGGTAGACTTTAGGTTCAACAATGGGGCCCACAGATAGAAAGTGCCCTGGGCCAATAACATATTTGGTCTAATGGGGACACACAGGGACAAGTAGCTTGACACAGCAGTGGTGGCTTGACAACCAGCTCAATGCAAAATCGTGGGACTTGTGTTTCCTGACAGAGAACATATGGAACCCGAATGAGTGTCACTGACATGGTGCTGAATTGAAACTTCATGAAAATTAAGTACCCCTATATACTGAATGTATACTGAACATTTAGTGATTCTTGTATATGAATATATCATGGCAATTTAACTCATCAATATCTCTGACTTCTCCCATCACTTTCAATGTTTGACACACATGTTCTACTTCCCCACCACCTATCATAACAACAATTTTGCCTACTAGCAACTTATCTGTCTAAAATATCGTAAAGGTTTTGTATTTGAGACTACCAATTTATTCATGAAAGCAAAAGCACACCATAAGTATGAAGAAAAATAAAGCAGCTTGAGTAATGGTTTAGCCCCAGGTGAGCTAGGACAATATCCTTAGTACGTGGGGCAGTGCGGAGCTCAGTCCTTCCTCTTTCTAGTACCTCTCTGGAGGTCCCAAGGGGAAGAATTCCCCATGTTTCTGTACCAACCCTGGTGTTTCTGCTTTTCCGTTCTTCCTGCTCTTCTCTGAGTGTCCCTGGACCACAGTCCTATCCCCTTCTAGTCTAGAATCTGCTTGATGATCACCATTGCCGCTCTCTCTGTTCTTTCTGTCCTGAGCCCCCTGGCACAGCTTCTCTTTCTGCTATTGCTTGTAGGAGTTCTTTGCCAGCCCTCTCACATGGCAGTCTTAGAGTGCATCTCGATGTCCTATTTGGCACAAAGACATTTTCTTTCTTCACATGTCCCATCTTTGTTTCAGCAACCTCATAGCAAAATCATGAATTTCTTTTAAAAAAGTTTATTCTGAGAGAGATAAAGAGAGAAAGTGAAGGATGGGCAGAGAGACAGGGAGAGAGACAATCCCAAGCATGCTCCATGCTGTCAGCATTTAAACCCAGTTTTTAACTTTCATAAGCAATAGAAAAGTTGTACATACATCCATACATATCCATAAAAGGCAAAGATGCTATTAAGTGTGGACAGCCACAACTTGGATGGGTAATAATTACGTTAAAACTTCAAACTGATATGGAAATGTATCATGGTAGCCTTTTCCCATTATATCTTCTGCATCCTACTGACATTTCATGCAAAGTCTAGTTTATTTACTACCATATGGATTCAGTAGTGACACCTTCATAAAAGTCATAAATAAATGTCAAGCTGAGGACGCTTCACATGATCAATGGTGTACCATGCAATGTAGATTTTTTAAAAAATAAGCTTAGCTATGATCATGTTATGTCAGTTTATATACTAATTGCAATTTGTAATTTTTCCAAGTAATCTACTTATTCATATCTTCCAAGCAAATTGGGAAATGTTTCAGACCTTCAAATTTATAAGTGGTAGCCTAAGATATTTTTGATAACTTTTTTATTGTACAAAATCTAAATGAGGTAGTATACTCTAAAATGTTTGAAAGATTTAAATATTTTTGCATGTGTTTTATTCAGATATATTAACTTGGTTATCCCTTATAATTTTAAAACTTTGAGTTTTTCAAAACAAAACTAATTTCCCTTGACAATTAAGGAAACATTAAAGTTAATAAGGTAACTCTTAGTTAAGTAATTTTGAGAAATACCACATACAACTAAGTTGAACAGTTTTCCCAATAAATTTAATAGATCATACTTTGCATTAAAAATTGCCATGGGAGGTCAAAAATCACAGAATTATTTTATCCATATAACATTTGCCAGGCCTTTATCAAATCATGGAATAAAATTTAGTAAATTAAAAACAGTAAAAATTTAGGCTAGTATGTATCAAAGAAAAGCATTGGATTCAAAACTTCATTAAGGACAAACATCATTGAAAAGTAGTTGTTCCAAATGTTTGAAACCACTTCATGAACATGAAAATACATACTAACAGCACCTTGTAATAAGATCTTTTAAAAATAAATTTGAAAACCAAACTCTTCTACTGAAAGAATTTAGTGTGTTCATTTTTGTTCATAATCATGGCCCTGATTCATCAAGAGAAGTAAAATGATAAGTTTCAAATTGAAGGAAATCATTTATAATACACAACCAGGAAAAAAAATTATCAAGAATATGTAAGTGACCCATGTATGCCAATATAAGAAAAGTCCAAACAGCGTGAGATAAATGTGCAAAAGATACAGATAGGCCTTACTCAGAAGAGGAAATACATAAAGGCAGTAAACACTTAAAGACATATTTAAATCATTAGTAATTGGAGAATATAAATCAAGAACACAGAGACACGATTTTACACCTCTTTTACTGGCACAAATTAAAGTTTGACAATAACTAGTATCCAAGATGAGAGCAACAACAGCAAAATTAACCCCTGACACTGCACAGCTTACTGTCTTCATTAAAATAAACACTATTTCATTGTTTCTTGTAGTTGACAATGTTATATTAGTTTCAAGTGTAAAACAGTGATTCGACAATCACGTATATTACACAGTGTTCGTCGTGATGAGTATAGATACCGTTTGTCAGCATACAAAGTTATTACATTATTATTGACTTTATTCACTCTGCTATATTTCTCATCCCTGGGATTTATTTATTTTATAACTGGAAGTTTGTGACTTTTAATCCCTTTCACTTATTTCACTTATCGCTTTCCACAACCCTCAGTTTGTTCTCTAGATTGATGAGTCTGTTTCTGGTTTTTTTTTTTTTTGTCAATTTATTTTGTTTTTGAGATTCCACATGTAGGTGGAGTCAACTGGGACTTGTCTCTGCTTAATTGACTTATTTCACTTAGTATAATGCCCTCTACGTCCATCCATGTTGTTACTGATGGCAACATTTCATTCTTTTTTAGGGCTGAGTAGTATTCCAGTGTGTATACATGTGTATCTGTCTGTGTGTCTGTGTGTCTGCACATATGTGTGCACATGTGTGTGTATGTAACCATATCTTCTTTTTTCATCCATCTATGAACAACCTGTTTGCTTCTATACCTTGGCTATTGTAAATAATGCTGCAATAAACATAAGAGTGCTTATATCTCCTTAAATTAGAGTTTTTGTTTTTTTTCAGCTAATACCCAGCAGTGGAATTACTGGATAGTATGGTATTTCTATTTTTAATTTTTTGAGAAACTTCCATACCATTTGCCATACTGGAGAAAGAGGATTCTCTTGTCTCCATATCCTAACTAATGCTTATTATTTTTTTGCCTTTTTCATACTAGCCATTCTTTCTTATTGTGATATCTCACTGTGGTTTAAAAAAAATAAAAGTTACAAATAACTTTATTTTTACCTGAAACTCTCTCTACCAAAACCAAACCAAACAAATAAACAACACCTTCTTTAAATAAACATTAGGTTGTTCAACTTTTCAATAGATAACAAGAAACCATGGTTTACTCCTCAAGACATATATTTCAAAATATCTGTAGCCAATACATACATTGTGGTGCTTGAAAAATGTCCTAAGGAAAGAGCCATCCAAATGTCTGACCAGAGTAGAATAGCGTGTGGAATGACTGTACCATGAAATAGTACATAGCTGTGCATATGAGCACACTACAGTTATACACAGTGCCATAGATGGATCTCAGAAACATGTTGAGCCAAAGGAGTCAGAGAAAATAAATATATAATGTCTTTCCTTTCATACTGTGATAAATACTGCAACAATGACAGGCAGAGCAAAAATATAGTCTTACGGATGCATGTTTACTCAGCAAAAGTATGGAGAAAAACCAGAATTTTTTTCCATTAAAGTCAGAGTATGGTAGATTTTTAGAGACTGAAGGATGAGGAAAAGGAGGGGTGCGAAGGTCGCCTCTGGAGTGAGACCTCCATGTGGGTCCATGTGGGTAGTAGCTACATTACTGTTCATTTAATAAATAACAAAACATGTTGGGGCACCTGGCTGGTTTAATCAGTTGAGTGCCAGACTCTGGATTTCAGCTCCAGTCATGATCCTAGGGTCATGGAATTGAGCCCCATGTTGGGCTCCATGCTGAATGTGTGGACTGCTTGAGATTCTTTCTCTCTCTATCTCTCTCTCTCCCTGTCTGCCCCTCTCCTCCACTCTCTCTCTAAATACTCTCTAAATAAATAAAAATAAATAAATTTAAGAAATAATAATGAATAATAACAAAACATGCCATGCACTTTTGTTTTCCACACTTCCCTCATGTGTTTTATATTTTATAATGACAAGTAAAAATGAATAGACACAATCATACATATATTCAGACATGTATAAAAGTGCCTAGTGTGGTATATGGTACAATGTATTTCTTTGTCTAAAGAGGAAATTTATAAAGAAGTGAAACAAAAAGTGATTGATCCCCTGTAATGTTGCAAAGAGGAATGGAGGAAAAGTGGAGAGCTTTAAGCAGGAGCGGTTGGAGGTTATTCTTGGAAGGAATCAGTAAAGAAGAGAGCAAGTAGGAAGGATAAGTCTTGGGTTAAGATAGAGGACCACTCAAGACAGAACAGGGGTGGATGAGCCTGGAGACTGGTGGGGCATGGCTTGAGTGAGAATGGGGACCTGTGTAATCAACTACTTCCTCTATCTTATTTACATAATGGGCTCTTCCCTGCAGGAAAAATACCTTTGGAGATTGAAAACATCTCTTAACTCTTTCTGAAAATAATTGCAGCACATTTACATCACTATTCTGAGTTAATCCTGCAAAGAAAATAAATGATCCTTTCAACAAAAAGAAATAGGAAATTGTTATCTCTCAGATCTTTTTTGGAGCTTTTATTTTCAGTTGTATCTTCATTTATTAAAACAATAGAAGTTTAAAAACATAAAAGAATATTCCTCTCTATATATTTACAATTTTTCTTTTTTTTTAATATTTTATTTATTTTTGAGAGTGTGAGCAGAGGAGGGGTTGAGAGAAAGGACAGAGAATCTGAAGTGAGCTTTGTGCTGACTGAAGAAAGCCCAAGATGGTGCTCAAACCCACCAGCGGTGAGATCATTACCTGAGGCAGACGCTCAACCATTGAGCCACTCAGGTGCCCCTGAAATATTTTTTTCTTATATATTATAGGTCATATCATATTGATAGATTTTGTATTACTTTTTTTTAATAAATAAAGCCTTTTGCTAATGTTGCTAAAATAATATTCAATCATCACTACCAAAAATTTGTGGTATTTTATCCTATGACTGACTCATAATTTTCTTTGCCTTTCCAATATTATTCCTATGTTTTTCCTCCTACAAGTAGCAGTACAATGAGTATCACCTTACAGTATATTTTCTACATTCATGATTATTTCTTTACTGTTTAGAGCAGAACTACATATGAACTACTTGTGAACATTTTGTGACCCTTGAAAGTATTGCTAATATGCTTTCTGAGAATTCTTAAAATACTTGCCAAAGTGTATGAGAGTAAATAATATCTCCTCACCTTACCAGTCTTGAATGTTTTACTGGCTTAAATAGTTTGAAATATGGGGAAAAAAATAACTCATGAATGTTTTCATTTCCATTAATTTGGTTTACTAGAGAGGTTAAATATAATTTCATAAGCTATGGAGAATTCCTATTTCCTCATTTAAAATTGATCCTTTTATTTTTTTTCTCGATTCTCTAATTGGATTCTTAAATTTTTTTTTCATGGATTCATAAACTTTTTATATAGAAAATATTTTTAATGAAGTGTTTATTATATTTATTTGCAAATACTTCCCATTTTCTCCTTGTTATATTGCTTTATTCATTCACTGTCTAATGAGTTTTTGAATCATTTTTTCTTTCCTGACTTAACCACTTTCTTTGGAGATTTTATTTTTTTATTTTTTATTTTTTTAGGTAAGCTCTACACCCAATGTGGGGTTTGGATCTCAGGACTTTGAGATCAAGGGTCACATGTTCTACCTACTGAGCCAGCCAGGCTCCCCAAGATGTTATTCTAAGATTTGATAGCTATCCATCCATATTCCCATCTGTATTTTGTCCTGAAGCTCCTAGTATAACATCATGAGGGAAACTATTTATTACATAATTTATCCTTAAACAAATTCTATGTGGTTCAACTGTTTCAGATATTTTCTCTCTCTCTCTCTCACACACACACACACATATTTTGTAAGAATATGATATTTGGCTATTTGGTTTATATGTTTAAGCACTGAAATAGTTATCATGGGAAAAATGTGAAAATTCTTGAATTTTCTCACATTTCTTTTATAATTTATTCTTGCTTTCATTTCGAGTAGCCATACAGTATATTTTAAACTTTTTAGTCTTTCAGGCTACTTAATCAAAAGTAAAATGAAACACAGTTCTGATATAACTGGAATTTATCTGTTCTCCCTTGCTTCTCCTATGAGGGACAGATGATTTACCTTCTTCACATCCACAAATACTTTGTATCCCCCAGAGAAAGAAGAAGTCCACTCACTTTTTCTGTTTGACCTTAATTCATAAAGCCTCTTTTATAAATCAATTATCATGATATCTTCTGAGGAAGGGTCTCCTCCCTGCATATTGATAGAAAAGCACAATCTGTCAACTATTAAAATAAAGAGCTCTTTAAATACCCTGTACCCTACTACTTATTAGGTACTGCTTTATAAACAATGTCCCAGTTATCCTCACCAGTGCTCTGATGTCAGTTTCCATCTCCCTAATCTACAGATGAAAAAAGTGTGGCTCATAGAACCACTACTACTTACTCAGTAGCCCAAATTGATAGTTGGAAGTGTAAACACAATTCAGCTCTCCTAAAAGCAAAGTTTACCACCACAAGAGCCATCCTAAATCTGTAGGCATTGGTTCCCTTATTTTAAATTATACATAAATGAGAAGTCATTACACCCAAGAGTACATGAGTATTCAAGAGTGCATGGCTGTCATACTATCCTAGGCCTTCTGGATAGGGCAGAGTATAATCTGTTGAATTCACCAATCACTGGTGGTGACTTTAGTCCCCATTGCTGTGTCCTAGATATGGCTCTAAAGCCTCAGGGTACCTGTGTTGAACAAAAATACTCCCCCATTTTGGAGCTTATGTTCTAGCAGAAAATTAACATAGTAAAGGGACCATGAAAACATGACCTCAGGTTGGGGGTTGAGAGGGCTTTCTCATGGGTATTCATACTGCAAATAGGGAATGAAGACTTCCTCCACAAAAGACCATCTCAGTGGGACTCTACATGTTCTGGAATTTGTATGTATCTCACTGCTTTCTCCTGCATACCCCAGCATATATTTCATTTAGGTTTCCTGCCTTCCTTCCTCTTTACAAGGATGAGAGGCTTCTCATCTTTCCTCGCTCCTAAATCAACAGCTGTATTGCTGCTCTCAATGATAGCAGACACCATATCCTGGCTTCTCTTAGTGCTAAGTGCTTTTCTATTATTTATTCAACTCAATTCTCTCAATCACCCTATTAAACAAGGAGCATAACTTCCATTGAGCAGGTGGGGAAAAAAAAAAGTAGGAAGAACACGTGGTGAGAAGGAGTAGACAGAGATCTCATTGGGATGTATCAGACCCAAAGCCCACTCTTTTTCTACTAGACTGTATGATGAAACTACAGTTCTTAGCCAAAATGCCTTAACCTGGTTAAAGTGTGAATAATTCTTTAAGTCTTTTAAAATATCTTTTTATGAAATCATTCTCTATGTATAAAAAATAATTTCAGTTCTTGATGAGTTTCCACAAAATGAATACCACCACTACCATAACCAACATTCAGATCCAGAAAAGGACATTACTAGTACTTTGGAAGCCCCCATAAACTTCCCTCAAGTCCTCCATTCCATGAGTGACCACCACCCTGAGAAGGAGGAGGGTTCTAGTGAAATCACTTTCAGAGACTGAAGCAGCTTAATGTTGAGAGTGGCTATGAGTAGAATGACTTTCCAAATATTGCACAATGCAGGCAGAATCTGGCAGTAATCATTCCATAGGACAGTCCTTGGCTGCGTAGGTAGCCTGGGATCCATTTCACATCCCACAGAACATAGAGACTCAGGCAATTTTCAGGAGCAATATTTGGAGATTTTATAAGCTGCACAAAGTCCAAGTCAAATAGAGCTTTGTGGGGCCACAAGTTGAAGGGCATGCTGTGGTGTGTTCCCTGACCTCCAACAGCACTATCATAAATCCTAAGCTGCCACCCAAGGCTAGTCTCCCACAGAAACGTGGACAATTTTATATCACAGAGTAGCCTGTTCTCTTTGTATCCTGGGAAGTACTTACCTGGCGCAGAATCGGAAGCGATGTTGGATAGATAAACATTTCCAAATAAGAGCAAAATTATGGCAGTTAAGAGGCTGGAAACAATAGAGAGAAGGTTTTAGGAATTCATAAAATATTCTCACCAGGGGATATCTTAAAGTGAAAGTATCAATTGGACGAGTGTCTCTTTTTCCTTTTTTTTCTTATTTGTGAAGCTGCACTCCATTTATAACCACTTGTGCTTTGATTCAATTAGATTTGACAAGATTGATGTCTTAGGGATGCAGAGAGCTGGTTGTGACTATATACTGCTATTGAAGCATAAAGTATAAAGATCATCGATAAAAAAAATATAGGATGTAGAGAAAAATGTCATTGCATGTCAGTGCTTTGAGTTTCAGTCGGAAAATGACAATGATCTTATTTACATGGCTTTGTATCTGGGCTTATGGTGATAGCAGGAGAGAAAGGTGTGTGTGTGTGTGTGTGTGTGTGTGTGTGTGTGTGTGTGCATGAGAAAAAGAAACACAATACACACACGATGGAGAGATAGTGTGGGGCTCAGTTTAATAAATTTTTATAGGGTGTGTTCTATACTCTTGGCCCTATGCCATACCCTGGAATAAGAAAGCCTTTTCAAGTTATTTGAAAAACAAGGAAGACATGCAGGTTTACACTACAGTGTATTAACTATTTTGAGAGGTGATGGTACAGGGTGCAAGGAGGAAGTTTACCTAAAACAGTAAGTTGGTCCAGAGTTTTCCAGGAGGAGAAAGCACCTGAATTAAAAGGCAGTCAGGTGAAGAAGAGGTAAAAAGCCATTCTGGACAGAGGGAATAGCCCTAGCAAGGGCTCAAAGCTAAAAGAAAAACAAAATGCATTCAAGAAGTTCTCTGTAAAGTAGTGAGTAGCCCAGAGGCTGGGGAGGTCAGCCACACAAAGGTCTTGAGGATACTTCATGCCAGTCTCAGGGGCAAAGGTTTTATTCCAGGGCTCATGTGGAATCTCTGAGGGCCACAACACTAAGATTTGAGGCCTTGTACTTTGATGAAATATCTCTGGCAGATGTAGAGAGATAGGGATTGAAAGGGATCAAGATTTGAGGCAGGGAGCAAAGGGTGACTGCATCTTATACTCCGGTGAGTCAATGACTCTGTGCTCTGTGGTAAAAGGACTGTTCCAAAAATTTAAGTGTTTAATTAAAATATCATTTGCTTAACTTGTCACGAGTAGGGAAAGGGTTACATTAGGCAGGGAGAGATAAGAGACCTTTGAGCAGGAGGCAGCTTCAAGCGGGAGGCCCAAGAAAAGCAATGGCAGTGGAGTTTGGGAAAGGAGAGGCTAAGATCAATGTGTTCCAGTCTCGCCCGGGGCTACATGCCATGCATGGGGTCTCAAAACTTTCTGATAATGTCCCGATAAAAAGCCAGGGACATAAATCCCTAGCGGCAACCCCTCTTACTCTTGTGAGTTTTACACTTTCTTTCAATAAACTCTATTGCTTTGCTTACTGTTTGTTGTCTGCAAGATTCAGTCCTTGACTCCGTGAGATAAGGACCAGTGTCTCTCTCACCCTCCTGTACCAGTCTCACCAAGTGTTTTCCAAACATTTTGAACAAAGAAATCTCTCTCTCTCTCTTTATCTCTATCTCCCCCAGACCCAAACCCATAAAATTCTGAAGAAAACATAGGGAAAAATTCCTTGACATTAATTTTGGTGATGTTTTTGTGGATCTGACCCCCAATGTACAGGCAACAAATAAAAAATAAACAAGTGGGACCACATCAAACTAAAACCTTCTGCCCAGCAAAGGAAACCATCAACACAATGAAAAGGGCAGCTACAGAACGGGAGGAAATATTTCCACAGCAAAATATTTGCCAAAATACATAAGGCACTCATACACCTCAATGGCAAAACATCAAATATTCTGTTTAAAAATGGGCTTAGGATCTGAACAGACATATTTCCAAAGATATACTATTAGCCAAGTATAAGAAAATGTGTTCAATATTATTAAATATCAGGGGAATACTAGTCCAAACCACTGTTAGGTGTCACCTAACACTTGTTAGGATGACTATTACAAAAAGATACGAGATAAAAAGCGTTGATGAGGGTGTGGAGAAAACGGAGCCTTCCAATGCTGTTGGTGAGAATTTAAACTGGAACAGCAATTAAGGGAAACAGTGTAGAGTTCCCTAAAAAACTTAAAAATAGAACTTCCACCTCCTCCAGCCATCCCACTTCTGGAATATCCAAAGGAAGCAAAATCACTATCTTGAAGACATATCTGCACACCACCATGTTTATTGCAGCATTAGTCATAATAGCCAAGACATGAAAACAGCATAAGGGCCCATTGGCAGATGAATTGATTAGAAAATGTAGTATATGTACACACAGTGGAATATTATTCAGCCATAAAAAGGGAATCCTGTCATTTGCGACAACGTAGATGGATCCTGAGACCATTATTCTGAGTAATGTAAGTCAGGTAGAGAAAGACAAATACTGGATGATGTCCCTTATATGTGGAATCTAAAAAGAAAGCCAAGCTCACAAAAGCAGAGAATGGAATGGTAGATGTCAGGGGTTGGGGGCAGGTGGGAGGAATGAGGAGATGTTGGTCAAAGGGCACAAAACTTTCAGTTATAAAATGATAAGCTCTGGGGACCTAGGTACTGCATCATGGCTGTAGTTAATAATTCTGTATACATTGTACCCTTGAACTCTGCCAAGAGAGTAGGCCTTATGTTCTCACCACACACGCAGAATAAGATAACTATGAGAGATGACAGGTGTGTTAATTAGCCTGATTATGGTGATCATTTCACAGTGTAGGGGTATGTGAAATCATCACTTTATACACCTTAAATATATACTTTCAATTTGTCAGTTATAGCTCGCTAAAGCTGGAAGAACTAGAAGAGACTTTAAGGATGCTAATATATTAGAGGAGTGGTTGTCAAGCCCATTTAATACCATAGAGTCTAGATTCTGTGCAGAGGGAAATTCATGTCACCATCAGACACATAGTTAAAAAGTGCATGCCCTCTGAAACAAACACTGAGTCAAGAGTCAGACAGATTCCTCAGTGATAGCTCAGTCACCACTGGCTCTGTGAGTCTATGTGAGTCTCTCAATCTCCCTTTAGATGAAAAATGATATACAATAATATCGATATCATGGGGTTGCATTAATAACTAAATGATATATTTTGTGCCAACCCCTATAGGATGACTGACAGCTCATCCATTATTGTAAAGAAAGGAAGCAAATGGATTAAAATCAAGGGATTTTAATTGGGATTTTAATTAAAATCCCAAAGGATTTGATCCTTTCCTGAAAGTAGTACCCGACTTAAGCAGACACCAGCAATAATTATGCATCTTGCACCAACTATTTGAAAAGGATACCTGAAATAGCGAATGACAGTGACAGCATATTTTAATTAATGGCAAGAGCCCTCCTCATCCAGTGCCTATTACTGCTGTCTTTATAGGCAAATAATCCATTTGTTTATGTGCTATAATTTTAAGGATCAAAAGAATAGATTATTGAGTGATTCCTACCAACACCAAATATTTCTTTCACAGGAAACAACTTTCCTGAAACAGATACAGATAAGAATAGCAGCTAAAGGTACAGTGTTTACAAACCTGACTGGCCTCTTCTGCATGTCATTCAACCTTCCCACAACCTTACGAACTGTGTGTCACTATTATATAAATATTTGTTATATTTTATAGATATTTCTTATTACTTATTAAATAAATCTAAGTGAGGTTCAATAAGTGATCTAACGCCAACCAGATCAGAGATAGTGAAGCCACAGTTGGAATGGAGTTTGATGTGAAACCAAATAAAATTTGATCCCAGAGAATTTGCAAGGAAAATAAAAAGGCACGTGATTGCAATAAATGATTTAAAACAAAACAAAACAAATAAAATTAATGGAATTTCAGACCTGATTCCATAGGAATATAGAAAGCAGGGATCTGATTTTATAATCAGCATGTTTCGTCACCCTGCGACACATTTGGAACACATGGTTACGGATTACATTTTTACTTTCTTCTCTTAGCCTACACTGAGTGGCTGGTGAGGAAGCAGCTACAAGAAGTGGAATACTGCATTTATTTTGGTGACCTTGAGACTACTGAGGAACTTTCCTGAAGTGATCAGAGTCAGATTTCAAACAATCAAGCTTTTAATGCTTTTCTTTCTAGATATTGTGACAAGCATTTCACCCTTTGCTTTGGCTATTGGAAAGGTCAGGATGGAGTTATTGACTCAGCATAGGCATACAATGGTATGAATGTCCCCTGATCCCATTCGGACACATTAATTTTGAATTTATATATTTCTTCATTTAATTATAACCCAATTCTATCATCTATGTGTGTTTGTATATTTACATAATATATAAT
The DNA here is from genome assembly GCA_004024585.1 of Paradoxurus hermaphroditus. Classification (NCBI taxonomy): domain Eukaryota; kingdom Metazoa; phylum Chordata; class Mammalia; order Carnivora; family Viverridae; genus Paradoxurus; species Paradoxurus hermaphroditus. The sequence continues at coordinate 61,008 of PITB01005513.1, read as the reverse complement.
ATTATATTTAAATACATAATGTAATTATATTTATAAGGAGCCTATAATAAATTTATTGCACATATATTTTAAAGCTACCTCATTTACCTTCTATTCATAAAATAAAGATATAAATGCATACAAACAAACATCATAAAACTCATAAAGACCTTAGCGAAGTAGAGTTGTGACAGTATCGGACTCATTCATTTAAGAGTAGCTCTATTTTCACTGAGTAGGTGGAGAAGCACCAGGAGGAGGGAAAGAGTAAGAAACTGGGATGGGGAATCTAGGGAGACAGAATGTAAACATCTCTCTTCCAATCTCTTAGAATCAACTTCGCTGATAAGATAGATGTTGTCTGTTTAAGTGGCAAAATTTGTCAGAAGCTTTCATTTTAATACATAACTAGAAGCAAATACTCTCTAGAGTATATTGTGTTCTGAAATACTTGATTTATCCCCAACATTTCAGCTATAGGCAACTCATTTCTATGTCACTCAGATTATTTTTCACCAAGAGACAAAAAGAACGGGCAATGTAATCAACATTTGCTTCGCATGAACTCTTCTTTGTGTCAAGACAGTCCTACTGCTTGAAGACATTTTGACCAAAGTATAACATTTGTCTGGTTGTCTCCTTCCCTGTGGTTACAGTAGAGTTCAGTCTTGTTTTAAATTCTTTTTTTCTTACAAGCAACTGTTTCCATAGTATGCTTGGGGACACAGGGGGTTTTCTCTTCAGTTCGGATTTCTGAAGTCTGATTGAATACACGTTTTTTCCCCCAGATAAGTTCAGCAGTATTTGGGTAGATTTTAAAAACTTTCCCCAATAGCAGAAAAATAAAAGAGAATCAGTTTTATAGTAGCAAACTCATTATAATCAAAAGCATAGTTTTAAGGGTGTTTTTCATGAATATGAAACTGGTTAAAAGGCACATTATCCATCTGCAAACCCAGTAGACATTTTGTACCAGCAAGGAGAGACAGATGTAATTTTATGTGCACTGCTCTTTCAGCAATTTGGGGTCTCTGGTGAAGGTCTGGTCTTTTAGCTGGTGGTTTCAGGATTTCAGCAGCTTTTCTTCAGGTTAGTAAGAACATTCATCATTGGGAGAGGTGATAGGAGTTGAAGACATTTACTTTATGATGGAAAAGAAACAGGATTAAGAAATCATTTGTAAAAGACCAATGCTAATTCCATTTATTAAACATTTTTTTTAAAAAAGAATAAGAATCTGCAAAGGAAGCAGATTCTTTTTTCTTTTTGCTTGGGATTAATTGTGTACTAAACTTACCATTAGGTGAGTGCCTATATCCAGGATATTTACCAGTGACATAGACCTGGCTTAATGATACACAGAGAAGAGAAATGAACATTTACTGAGAACTTCCTGGCCATGCACTGTACCCAATGACTTCAAACATCTTGTTTTCTTTACAAAACTCTTGTCTTACAAGTGCAATTAACCTCAGTGTTTCAGAAGATCACACTAGACTAGTCACTAGACTTCTAGATCTGGAATGTGACTCTCCCTCATCTGTTCCCAAGTCTTAATCCCACAGTGTGTCAGGCTGGCTTCAATTGAATAAAGACAGAATCTTTGCAGTTCTTTAAAAAAAATTAGAAGTCTGGAGATAATTATAATTTTATACTATTCAGTTAAAACTATCTTCCACTGGCCCAAAATTCTCACCAGAATTTATATAATTGCTGTCTACAAAATTTATTAAAACATGTGATTGCTTGAACTCTTGTTACTACTTTGTTTAGTATCACTTCAGTAGTGAAAATCTTACAATATTTCCACTAACTTCTCTTATAAAATGGTTCATAGATACTACAGCATGAAATGTATTATATTCTCCCCTTTCAGACTTGATGTCCCGTTCTATAAAATGGTGAATGTGAATCAGTATTCCTTCTGGTGTCCATATAGCCATTGTCTCGTGCTAACACTTTCAGAAGTATAAGCAAAAAGCAGGCAGCCCCTTATCATTTATGCCAAGGTACAAACCCTGCTTAGCTCCTCTCTTGATAAATCCTAGAGAGATGTCGGTTTAATCAAAGAGAGAAGTTAATTTTAAAGACAAATGGTAACTCTGTATTGTTTTGTGCTTACTTGGAGAGGCCTCACCACCAAATGTAACATATACAGTCTTTGGCACAACAGACTGAACTGAAATCCTGGATCTATCAATATTTAGGGGGAGTTGAGAAAATTAACTCTTCCTGCTGAGCCTCAGTTTCTTCCACTGTAAAATGAAAATAGTAATTCAAAGGAGTGATTATGAAGGTTATAGATGAGAATTTATGCAAAACTCTTGATACATTTTAGAATCCAGTTATTACTGTTTAACATCTCTTCTCTAAATACTTTCTATCTTCACTTTTTGCTTGCCCCAAGCTCCAGTATAGTTAAGAAAGAAGGCAATTCTCCTACATATTTGCTGAATGTAATTTAAACTTTTTTTTTAAATTGGAACACTACAAAACCAAAAGATTTTTTTTTCCCACATATTCAATGTTATCGTCACTTTCTATCAGTTTGGTTATACAGATGCAACCCTGGTTTCCCTTCCTTTGTTGGAAGTAAAAGTAAACATACTGGGGATTTTCCAGACCTGCCAATGCAGAAACACATAGAACTCTTAAAAGATAAGAGGAGTGTGCCCCCCTAAATCAATGATCGAAACCGAAAACTGTATGCCTATGACCTTTCTCAAATGGCAGAATATGAGCTACTAGTAAATAAAAGTCTGGTTTGAGCTTTCAATGCTCACATATTGGTGTCTATCATAAAGTGTTTGCTGACACAAATTGAATGCATTCACTCTTTGGGGGAAGGTCATCAGGAAAAACCAGCTCAGAGCTGTGGTGGCTGATAAGGCTTTTTCAGGTCCTGCTACTAATCCTGAAAATTACTACTGGTGATTGCACAAGATTCAGGGAAAATTAATTTTGAAACTGGTCCTATTCTCCTGCAGGAAAGCCAAAGTCAGAGCCATAGGCTGTGTGAAACCCCCTCCCCCCCAATGGCAATCATAGTATGTTTATCTCCATCCTTAATTGCCTGATGACTCCCTGCTTACGACATATATCTTGTTTCTTATTTTAATGTATTTCAGTGTTCTTTATTTTTTGTTTGATCTTTATTGTTTGTTTTTGAGCAATAGTATTTGTCATTTTCGAAGATGCAAGAAAATGCTGACCCTTTTTCAAGGCTGGACTGAGGGCAAAATTAGACACTGCACAAGGTGCCAGCCACCATTTGGTTGGATTTGCTTTTGTTCCTGACTCCAGCTACCTTCAGCAAGGCATTGATTTCTCCGAGTCCCTGTGCTGATGTGAGATATGACAATAACTCCAACCATCAAGGAGTCTAGTTCTAAGATACACCGAGTGCCTCCGCACTTTGAGTGACTGGGTAATTGTATTCCCCCTAAATACATTTTAATTCTAAGCTTTTTATTTTCAAAAAGACGCTTATGAACCAGCCAAATGAGGCCGAGACTTTTTCTCCCACATTAAACAGATATGAAAGACATATACTTGAAATGATCCCTTTTATATAGTAAAATGTAAAAAATTGTTTTAACACAGGAAGGTAGTTTTATAACACAATTACACTATTTTACTTGAGTAGAAACACTGAGTATTACAAGGTAGCCATTATGGGAAACTCAAATATATAAATATTATTAAAATCATAACAAGTTGTACTTCACACTTGGAATTTACATCAAAATTAGAATGGAGTTACATGGTCAGCTCCTTTGCAACACAGTGGAACCTGGAACGCTATAGTTGTAAATTTCCATATAAACAAACATCTGTAAAATAATTCCACAAGTAATATTAGAATGAGGAATAAATGTGTGAAAGCATACGGAAAGAAGGTGTTTCTTTGTGTTTTATGACAGTGCCCTTTATTGTTGTCATTGCAATGCTTTTTCTCATCAGGCCTGAGTTATCAACATAGCCTTCAATGGCAAACGAATAAATAATGTTTAAACTTCAGTTGTAATTGTGCCAACCTCTACTCTTGCTGATAAGCCAGATGGTGACTTGCAATTCAAAGTGAGAGAGCACGATCAAAAGAGCTTGTGCTTTGGAGAAAACTGACCTTGGTGCCAATCTCCGTTTCACCACTTACTAACTGTGAGACCCTGGACAAAGTCCCTGAGCCCTCAGACCTCAGGCTCTTCACCTTTAAAATGTTGATAGCAGTGACCTTACAGGATTATTGTAAGGCTGTAACAGCAGTAGGGCACCGGGGCAGCTCAGATGGTTAATCCTCTGACTCTTGGTTTTGGCTCAGGTCATGATCTCGCAGTCTGTGAGTTCAAGTACCGTGTTTGGCTCTGAGCTGATAGCATGGAGCCTGCTTGGGATTCTCTCTTTCCCTCTCTCTGCCCCTCCCCTGCTCTCACATTTGCCCTCTGTCTCTCAAAATAAAAAAAGTAAATTTAAAACAAAAAAAGGAGAAAACTTGGGTGAAACAAACCAGTGCTGGGCCACTGGTGCTCTGACTGCCCTTTCCTACAGGACGTGAAGGGCTGACCATGTAGCATTGGCAGCACAGACATAAACTTCATGGTGCGTACAACCTGAGCACAGCCATCTTGCTCAATTGCCAGAACCAAACAGGGGTTTTCTTATGTATTCATAAAGTACCTCAGCCTTAAAGGCCCATCTTCTATGGGAAATGGCATGGCCTCTAAGCACCAGCTTCCTTGGTGATACACAACTTTTCATCTCTCCCCCAGGCAACGGATGGTTCTCTCTTTCTTGCTCTGCTTTCATGACAAATATGGTGGGGTTATCTTCCCTTTCTTTCTTTTTTTCTTTCTTTTTTTCTTTCTTTCTTTCTTTCTTTCTTTCTTTCTTTCTTTCTTTCTTCCTTCCTTCCTTCCTTCCTTCCTTCCTTCCTTCCTTCCTTCCTTTCTTTCTTTCTTTCTTTCTTTCTTTCTTTCTTTCTTTCTTTCTTTCTTTCTTTCTTTCTTCCCTTCCTCCCTCCCTCCCTCACTTTCTTCCTTCTGCCTTATAAGATTAGTATATTTATTATAAACTCTTTCTGCCTTATAAGATTAGTATATTGATTATAAACTCTTTCTGAGTCATATACTAGACCCTTGAAAAAAAGACCTTGTTGGCATCTGCACTAGATCTCCAAAATGGCGTGTACTCCCCTGTACCTGTTGTCCACTCGACATACGCTCATAATAGGCAGCAGAGTGATAAAGTGTAACAGAGTTTGTCCCTGAAGATATATAATAAATGCTGTAAAAAATGACACCAGTATGTTGCCGTCACAAGGTAAGATCTAAGTGTCACCCTCATGAAACCAAAGAGGCAGCCTCTCGCTCTAAGAATCTTTTGGGAAGTATTCACCGTTTGAGGGATTTTTCCCTATATCTAAGACCTTCCTCCACTCTGTGCTAGTGTGCATTATGTCAAATTGTAAGGAATGAATCCAGCTCTCAAGAGTAGGTATGCTTTTTTTACAAATTTCATCCAAATATAAAAAAGCAGGATGCCAATTTATTCACTTACAATAAAGTGTATCACGATGAAGACCCAGTATTTGAAGTCCTCACCATTAGTGAGTTTTCATCCTCTTTTATTTCATGATGAGGAATTATCATGTGCCAACCAAAAGTAGAAATGTCCATAATTGATGCTCTCCTCTCCAAGTATTCCTTCCACACCCTTTGCATCACAGAGGACAGAGAAGGTAGACCTCCTACCCAGAGTGTTTTGTTGTTCAATGTTGGTTGTACTGTTTTAATAATCAGGACCACTCCTTTCTCCATTAAAAAAAAAATTGTACTTGATGTTTCTGAACTGGGGCTATTATGCATTTTTTGAATAATTACTTGTAAACAGTGTTACTGCTTGTAACTATTTTATTTACTCAAGTTAAAGGAATTTTGTTGATTTGGTGGCCTTGTGGGTGACTTCAAGAGTAGAGTGTAAAAGTCCCTGGGTGGATCATTTGGTTAAGCAACAGACTCTTGATATCATCTTTCAGTTTGTGAGTTTGAACCTTGTGTTGGGCTCTACACCGATAGTGTGGAGTCTGTTTGGAATTCTTTTTCCATCTCTCTCTGCCCCTCCCCTGATCATGCATTCTCTCTCTCTCTCTCAAAATAAATAAATCAACTTTAAAAAAAGTGTAGAGTGTGAAAGACCAACTGTAGACTTGTGTACCATGAAGGCTATATCCTGTTTTTTATGTACATCTTGATACTCTCCTTCATATTAGGGTCTAATAATACACACACACACATATGTATATATGCAGCACTACTCAGTAAAGGATAGCTACTAATATCTATGCACTTGCAATATATTTGAGATAATAAAAATTATCACACATAAAGCATACAGCAATTTTTAGCTTTAGCTAATACTTGTCATTTTAGGCATTATGTGTCACATCCATCAGTCACCTTCACTCCCGGAATGTCTTTCCAACACCTGCTAATATTTCATGTCAAAGATTGTGTTTCCCTGAATAGTAAAAGGAAAAGGACAGATATCAATTGGGAGGGCAAATCTATTAGCAATGAACTAAATAAAAACTTACATTTATTGGGCTTCTATTGGCATTCTTCTCAATGTGAAGGGGTCCATAGAAAAGCTAGACAGAGTAGCCCCAGCATCGAGGGCAGAGTCAGAGACTCAAAAGAACAGTCCTCACTCGATCTGTAAAGTCCTGAGAGATGCAAATCATAACCAGGGGATAAGAATCGCTCCATCTTGATTGCATTGTGCTCATTGATGGAATTTAAAGGCTATGTCAGGAGGAGGTACCGGCCTGGGTGTTTTTTTGAGTGCTTTCCTTCAAATCATCTTCTCAACAAGGAGTCAGGGCAATAAAGATGAAATATTTGCGAAGGTCCTGGAAGTCTCTTCCCTGGGTTCTCTCCTGTTGCCGCTTGCTGGATTGTTTACCAGGCTGTCTGAAAAAACATTGAAACTAGAGAGATTCTGAGTATTCACAGCCTCTAAGGCATGTAGACAGCACAGAACAACTAAAACAGTGTTCACTTTCTACATATAAAGTGGCACCAAAGCTCCAAGTTCTAGAATGTATGCAAGTTGTGGCAACTCTCTCCTTGTACTATATGATTCTTTTTATTTTTTTTTTTAATGGTTATTTATTTTTGAGAGAAAGACAGAGCATGAGCAGAGGAGGGGCAGAGAGAGAGGGAGACACAGAATTCGAAGCAGGCTCCGGGCCCCGAGCTGTCGACACAGAGCCTGACGCGGGGCTTGAACTCACAAATCCTGAGATCATGACCTCAGCCGAAGTCTGACACTCAACTGACTGAGCCCCCCCAGGCGCTTGTCCCTACTTGTGCAACATGATTTATGGAGCAAGTTCTTCCATGCAGGAAACTCCCTCAAACTGCAACTGTTCCCACATACTCAGTGTCCCCCAGTCATAATTTCCAAATTTTGATCTGCTTATTCGCCCACCTCTGTCTAATGCATTCTACTTGCTCACTCAGAGGCTTTCTGGATTTTCACTTGGTTGTGGGTCAGACAGGACAGTGGTTGATGCAAGTATGTGAACATGTGGGAGGGAGGCTGTGTCCCCAGGGCTTGTGATAAGAAATGACAAATCGCCCTAAGCAGATTGAGCTATAGAAACTCAGTGTTTTTTATTTTATTTTTTGCTCCCAGAGGACTCCAGAGATAAACTTCAGTTTCAGCGGATTTATTGTAATGGTAGTTTTCAAACTTCCAAAATGCCGTGATATTTTCCCAGGTCAAACATGTTCCTAGGGGAGACTTCTGAACATTCTGGTAAAATTAGGATTCGAATAGCCCTGGTAGGCTGATCCCAGGAAACCCTGTATACAGAGCATGGGGGTCTCCTTCGCGCAAAATATCGCTTTAACTTTCTACTTAATTGAGAGTGAACTGTATGAGGAAACAACCAGCATCCTGTGTGACTAACAGCAAAATTGTCCTGAGAGGCCTGTTTTCTGACTTTGGAACACCTTAGAGTCTGTGAAACTTAATTCCCCAACCACGGGCAGGAGTACCGGCGGGAATCGAAAGGAAAACAAAGGGATTTTTTTGCTATTTTGGGTATCATCTTCACATTCCAAGAACTTTCTGACACTTTTACTTTCAGAAATCTTCAGATTTTCCTGAGGGGAAGGTAAGTGTTTTTATCCCAATTTTACAGATGGAAAACTTGAAACCCAAGGTTAAGTGACTTGCTTGCAGCAGCACTGGGAGCCAATGTCAAGATCAGACTTCCAACATCAATGTTTGATTGCTTAGACCACTGGACCACAACTCTAAGTATAACACAAATATTTGGAAAATGGTTTTAACTGCTCTTAGGAACATAAACATTCTGGACTGTGTTCTGGGTCAGAATACACTTTCCAGATGCCTGATAAACATGGACATAGTGAGGGCAGAATTTCTGTATTTCATTAACATGGCTACTAACAAATAATGTGGTAGGCTCATTTGTTCATCATTTATATTTTCACATATCAATTCAGCAACACTTACAAAGCAACCAACAGCACAATTATGAGGTAAATTACAAATACATACATATGCAATGTTATACATATATGGAACATACAACAGTTATTATGTGTAGTAATTATTCAGTATCAGGTTATCTGGTAAATGACTCATGTATATTATCACATATATTCAAACATGTATTATCTCATTTAAAATGTAAACTGCATTTCATGATAGATGTCTTGGCCTAATTTCGTAAGTGAGAAACCTCACAAGTTACAACAGCGAGTCACTTATTAAGCCAATATTCATACCTAGGCTGGTGTTGGAAAGAACAAGGGCTTTTGTATCAGACAGATTTGAATTCTGATTCTAGTTCCACCACTTACTACGCAAATTACAGTTGTTTTATTTAAACTCTGTGAGTTTAAGTTTCTTTGCCTTGAAAATAGAGATGTTAATAACTAATATCATTGGCCAACATTATAGGATTCCTGGGGGGATTAAGAAAAAAGTGCACTTTTACTATTTATACTTTTTTTTCCCCAGAAAGTTAAATATCCTCCTTCTAAAAATAATTTAAAAGTTCTCTGGATAGAGCTATTTGAAAACAGATTAAAAATACAGGTGATTAGGTGATGAAGTAAGATACTATCAGAACAAGGACCAAGTGAAGGCAGACATCCACCATGGCCCTGTGAATTTGGCAGCTGACTTTCACTGCAGGGCATTTAGTTACCAGGTGGGTCTGAGCCTTGATCTTTGTAGATTCATATGGACATAAGTGGATAGATGACAAAGTCTAGATCCTAGAGATGGTGGAGTATCTAATAGGAAATTCTCTCACATACAATGGAGAAACCAAAGAGTTACATGTCATTGAAATAATAAACACTAAATGTGTTTCCAGATGAAAGTAAGCAACATAGAAAATATAATATTTTGATAAAAAATGGGATTGTAAATGTAACTCAGCAGTTAACATTGAAGTTAACTTGAACCATTAGGTTACATTTACACTTGGATGGTTCAAAAACTTCCAAGTTGAGAATTTAATTTAGACTAATTTAATTAGTAGTATTCCCCCAGATACTAACAAGAAATAAATATTCTAGATCACAGTAACTTCAATCTGTGTCAGAAAAAAAAGGATATCAGAAAATAGCATATGATAAAAAGTAAATACTCTCACAATATACTAAAACACCATGAACGAGAGCCAGCATACAGAAAAACCAAATAGAACCATGAAGACGAGATATGTATCTGTTAAATATGTATAATAAAAAAATTCAACTTGAAAGTATTTTCCACAAGAAACTATAAATAATTGAGTAGTTAATTGGAAAAATGACCAATATTTAATAACTATTAGAAATAAATTAAACATAACTAAAATTAAAATTTCATTGAGCTTTAAATGTTGAGTAGGCTACATTACCTTCTCACATAGAGTTTTTAAACCTGAAGAATACATTTTAAAGTCCTATTTGATTGACCTGGAGAGTAACCACAATAGGCATGAAGGAAGATATCAGGCAGGTGATATTTATAACTCTGTGCCTTTTACTTGAAGATGTAGATTTTTTTTTTTTTTTTTGACATGGATTGGCAGTATCTGAGAACAGAGTTTAGGCCTTTCAGGACAGTAAGAAAGTCATGGGCAGATCCTAGAAGGGGATGAGCTGTACAAAGGTTGAGTCCTTAAATTCCACTTATAAAATCCACCTCAATCCTTTGGCGATTGCTAAGTTATGCTTGGAGGAGGTTGGCCCCTCAGAGCCCAACACAAAGAGGCAGCTGGAGAGTGCAACAGCTAGAAAAAGATCAGAGCTGATGGCCACTGCAGGTAAGACAGAGTTTAGAATTTGAATCAAGTCAGTTTAGTTACCTTAGAGGATAACAATCACAAAATTACTTGTTAGAGGAAGATAGCAGAATACAGAATCTCCAAAACATGTCTAATATGCCACTGATAACATAGATGATGTACACGGGTGGCTCAATCAGTGGAGCATCCAACTCTTGATTTCAGCTCAGGTCATGATCCCAGGGTCGTGAGATTGAGCCCCGTGTCCGGCTCCCCGCTGAGCATGAAGCCTGCTTAATATTCTCTCTCTCCCTCTCTACCCCCTCCTCTGTTCATGCTATCCATCTCTCTAAAAAAATCCTTTAAAAAGTCTAGATGAAGAAGAAGAAGAAAGGATCGATAAATTCATAGACAGGGTAGTAGTACTCACTCAATCAGAGCAGCAACAAGACAAAGGAACAAACAAGAGTGAAGATAGTTTAAGGGACTTAAGCAACAACGTCAAGCAGACTAACATTCATGTTATAAGGATCCCATAAGAAACAGAGAGTGAGAATGGGGTAGAAAATTTAACTGAAGAAATAATGACTGAAAATGTCCCTTACTTTGGGAAGGAAACAGAAGAGGGACCACTTTCTAACGCACTCTATGAGTTACCAGGATTTGGTACCAGCATTTCCCTGGTGCCAAAGCCAAACAAAGGTACCCTCAAAAAATAAAACCACAGACTCATAACTCATCTAGTCTGCTGTTGAACCCCTCTACTGTATTTTATGTCAGTTATTGAATTCTTCAGCTGTGTATCTTCTGTTTGGTACTTCCTTATATTTTCTATTTTTTGATATTCTTGCTTTGTCCCTGTATTGTTCTGAATTTAGAAATCATGATTTTATCTTTCTTTTGGGTAAATTTCTTCTCTCTGTTTTAATTAAAGGCCTTTTTAGGTTTGTTCTTTTGTTTGGAACATATTTCTCTATTTCTTCGTTTTCTTTGATTCCTTGTATTGGTTTCTACACATCAGATAAAATAGCCACCTCTCCCAGGTTTGAAGGGTGCATCATGTAGGAGATGGGACTTGTTGTTTGCCTTGTTCTAACTCTTGCTTGTAATTCAAAACTTGGTAACTGTCTAATCAACCTACTTTATTTTTTTTAAAAATTTTTATAAAGATTATTTTTTTACTTCAGAGAGAGAGAGAGAGAGAGAGAGAGAGAGAGAGAGAGAGGGAATCCCACACAGTGACAGTGCAGAGCCCAATGCGGGACTCAAACTCATGAACTGTGAGATCATGACACGAGCAGAAATAAAGAGTCGAACACTTAACTGACTGAGCCACCTAGGCACCCTGAGAATGTTCTTTTTGAGGGATAAAAATGTTTTAGGACTAGAAGCAGGCATTGGTTTTATAACATTGTGAATGTCATTGATGCCTCTGAATTGAACACTATAAAATGGGGACTTTCAGAGTTTCCATTAAAAAAATAACACCATGGATTGGTTAGGCCAAAAAAAATGGGAAAGTCATATTTGTCTCTTATTTTAAAATTTTTTTTTTAGAAACAGAGAGAGAGAGAGTGCACACACACACACATATATATGCACACACATGTGGTGAAGGGGCAAAGAGAGAGAATCCCAAATAGATTCCATACTCAGCACAGAGTCTGACCTGAGGCTCAATTCCATGACACTGGGATCATGATCTGAACCAAATTTAAGAGTTGGATGCTCAACAGACTGAGCCGCCCAGGATCCCTGGCATTTGTCTGTTATTGATCAAATCATAGCTGGTCAAATCAGGAGACTTTAGAGGCAGACTTGCATATAAGGTATGTATCTAAATGACATACTCTTATACTTTATATTGCTAAATATGGGTTATTTTTTAAATGTTTTATTTATTTTTGAGAGACATAGTGTGAGTAGGAGAAGGGTATAAAAAGAGAGGGAGACACAGAATCCGAAGCAGATTCCAGGCTCTGAGCTGTCAGCACAGAGCCTGATGTGGGGCTTGAACTCACAGACTGTGAGATCATGACCTGAGCTGAAGTTGGCCGCTTAACTGACTGAGCCACCCAGGTGCCCCTAAATATGGGTTATTTAAAGGAAATACTGAAATCATGGCTCTACTCTGCTTATTCATGCGAAAAAGTCATTGGAAATTATAAAAATGAAATATATTAAGAAGCAATTTATAAATGTTGTAAAATTCCCTTTAATACATTTGAAAATAGTCTGATTTCTGAGTTCGGGTAAAAAGTTCTACAATTTTATGTGAAATATACATTTTGTAAGTAAATATTTTAAGCATACCTAACATTAGTATACATTGTTATTCAGCTCCATGCAAATTCTATCATTCAAGTCATTTTAATATTACAAAACACAGGGATGATAGGCATAGTGATAACAATAATCATGTGAATTTCAGAAAAACGTTTCTAATTCCCTCTTTCTTTCTCAAAACCCAACTATATAACTGAGGGAATTATTGTATTGATACAAAACTTCATTTAATACCAAATTCTGTCACGTTTACATCTCTAATAAACCCCATGCAATAATGCAATGTGCCTGTAAAAGTCTTATATCAATTTATCTCTAGGGATATTTAGATAATTGAATCAGATAAGTTTTTTCCTATGCTACAGTTCTGATAGGAAATTAATGCAAAACATTGTCTTTCCTTGCTAGTTCATGTTGAATTTCAAAAGAAATACCAAACACTGTTTCAATTTCCATGGTACAACATTAGAGTCTGTGTTTGGTTAAATTGGGAATGGTTTGATATTCGTTTCATTGACATTCATTCAACTATTTCTTTCTCATTTATACCAGAGCTCCTATTTGCTTTGTATTTTCTATATGCTAACCATTCTTAATATTTCACATTATTTTTACATCAAATCAAGGAAATTGGTGTTATTATCCCTTTTTTTACTGATAATAAAACTGAAGTTAATTAAGTGTGCTCATGATAATACGAGATATTTTTTAGTACTTAAAATTCATGCCTTTAAGCACTGAATAATAGAGCGTAATCTGTCATTTATATATGTATATATATATATGTATGTATTTAAAGATAAAAAAAGATTCTTCTGCCTTTGAGGAACTTCTGGTGTAGGTGGGGACATAATATTGATACCCATATATTATTAGGTCAAGGGTGACCCTTATCATCCATGAGCCTTGATTTGCTTATTAGGAAAATAGATATAAATATCTAGCCTGCTTCATGCACAAATTTGTGTTTCCAAGTTTATGATATACTGCAAAATTAAAAATATTGATCATTAATTTAATAGGGACCAGAAGGCCATTCCATACAACCGAGATAAGTTATATAATTACTCATTAAACACCTCCTGGTATCAGGCAATATGTTAACATTAGTATCAACCTTCAAAACAATCTTAACAGTATTATAATATTAACTTTATAACTTTATAGAAATGACAGCTATTAAGAGATGTTAAGTAACTTGCTCAAAGTGGAAAAATAAATGAAAAAGGTGATGTTAAAAGTCACATCTGGGACACCTGGATGGTTCACTCTAGATTTCAGCTCTGGTCATGATCTCACAGCTCTTGAGATTGAGACCCGCATTGGGCTCTGCACTGAACATAGAGCCTACTTAAGATTCTCTCTCTCCTTGCGCTGACAGTGAGAAGCCTGCTTGGGATTCTCTGTCTCTCTCTCTGTGTCTCTGCCCCTCCTTGGCTCATGTTCTCTCAAAATCAATAAATAAACATTAAAAATATGGCCAAGATTCCCACCCTCCTTCCTTAGACTCCTCTCTAATCCGACCAAACATGTTTGAATCCATTTCATTCATTACTTCTTAAAGACTCAGATCCCACATCTCTTGGTCTTAGCCTACTACCATCTTGTTGTATATTACCAGTAAAATACAATGCTTAAAGTTTTTTTCTTCCACTAGTGACAAACCATGGAGTGGAGCAGTGAGATATTGAGGAAAGAGGAGTCGATTACAAGATCGTCAACGTTAGGCCACTGTGAGGACACGGGGGTGTGATTGTGAGATCAGAGTCATATTAGGAAACAGTGTACAGAAAGGGAGAGAAGAAATGTACAACAAAAACACTTGGGCGAAAGGTACAGCAAGACTCAACTGCATAAGAAGTTGTGTAGGGAATAAAGGAAAAATATGTTTTTAAAGCTAATCTAAAACCAGTTTACTTAAGGAACCAACTTACCGATGGGAGGTCTGAAAGAAAGTGTTAGGATGGGGTGCCCTCGTGGCTCAGTCAGTTAAGTGTCTGACTCTTTGTTTCTGCTCAGGTCATGATCTCATGGTTTGTGAGTTTGAGCTCTGTATCGGGATCTGTGCTGGCAACATGGAGCTTGCTTAAGATTCTCTCTCTCTCTCTTCTCAAAACAAATAAATAAACTTTTTTTAAAAAGGAAAGGAAGTTTTAGGATAAGAAGAAATCCTACTATGAAACATGAAAGCCTGTTTCTTACTTCATAGAACTCGAATTCACCAGTTTGCGGGGGAGACACAGAATGATGCAGTGAAGAAAATGTGACAGTGCTCTTCCAGAAACATCAGTTAAGACACCACCTAGTACACTGCATGCCATCCCTCCCCAGCTGAGGAGGAGGAAGGGCCCTTACCGTGGTCTCTACTTGATTCTTCCACAGGAACTGCAGCCCACATGTAGGATACGTGAGCCTACACACTTCTGTTTCCAGATGACTATACAACAAACCAGCCAGGGCCAATCAGCACCTGTTTCTCATTTTCAGGACCGCTTTGTAAGTAATTTATAGTGGTAATCAGTGACGGACTGGTCATTTATGAGATGCAGCCTCACCGGAGAATGGGAGCAGCATGACCAGCAAATGAAAACCACAGGGATCCGATAGCTGATAACTTGTCTAGCATGAGGTAATTTGCACGCAAACACCTCGCTTCATCCCGCATGACTTGTGACTGCCTGATGAGGAATACTTACTCTGTGGAGCTGCCCCATGCATCAGTGGGGACAGGGTGACGTCTATTATGCTCTGTGAGTTTGTCGGGTGTCTGAGCCCAAGGCCAATGCTGCTGGCTAAGCAGAAAGGGCACTGCAGGGTCTTGTCATAGTTTTACTGAAATACAATTATTGAGGATAGATTTATTCTCCATGATTAAAAACTCAAATAGTCTGCCCCCAATTAATCATATCTTTGGATTGCCATCCATTCATTGAAATCACTTTTGGTGTTTTTATAAATTGAGTTTCAAGGGGGTGATAAACTTGGTTCTCTGAGTTAACTGGAAATGGTGTCTGAATTAGGCTAGGAGAGTTTTGTTACACAAACTGTCAGTCTCAGGCTCAAGGAAAATCACCTTGTGAATGCTCAATTTGTCCATCTATAAAATATAAATGATACAAATAACTACCCTTAAAATTGTTATGTAGATTACATGAGCTAACATTAGTCAATGCCTAGCATAATGTCTAAAATGTAATGGGCTTTTTGATTAATCTATTTTTCTTCCTATCCCTTTTCCCCACCGAAACCTAGTTAAGTCATAATCTCTTTTCCTTTTACTCATAAAGCATTCTCTCTACCTTTTAGTAATTTTCCTTCTGTAGCTCTAGAATTTCTTCTTTGAGGTTCATTAAAAAAAAGAACAACACGTTTGTGTAGTCAAAAAAATATATAGGATGGCAGCAGGTGGACATTCTGAATTGGAGACGCAGCTATGACACTTCCTAAGTTTATAGTCATCTTTAAGTCAACCTGCAGGTCAACATGGGGAACAATAATACCTTCTCCACATGCGTTATTTCACATGGGAAATAATATTGTGACCTCTCAACCATTCAAGTTTTAGCAAATGGAAAAAGGGAAGGCCTATGCTTTTTCTCTGATTCTTAAAGCACTCTATCTACATTTTCTTCATAAAAACAGTTCAGTCGTGTGATACTATAGTAGGATTGTGCTTAAAAAACACCTACTTTGTTGTATTTTTTTTTTTTTTTAGATTTTATTTATTTAAATTCAGTACAGGGTGGTATTGGTTTCAGGAGTGGAACCCAGTGATTCTTCTTTTACATATAACACCCGGTACTCATATGACATTTGTCTTTCTCCGACTTATTTTAATTAGCATAACACCTTCTAGTTCCATCCACATTGTTGCAAATGACAAGATTTCCTTCTTTTTTGATTGCTGAGTGGTATTCCACATCTTTATCCATTCTTCAGTCGATGGACATCTGGGCTCTTTCCATAATTTGGCTATTGTTGATAGTGCTGCTATAAACATTGGGGTGCATATGCCCCTTCAAATCAGCATTTTTGTATCCTTTGGATAACCTCGTAGTGCAATTGCTGGGCCATAGTGTAGTTCTATTTTTAATTCTTTGAGGAAACTCCATACTGTTTTCCAAACACCAGTTTGCATTTACGCCAACAGGGCACAAAGGTTTCTTCTTCACATCCTCGCCAACACCTGTTGTTTCCTGAGTTGTTCATTTTAGCCACTCTGACAGGAGTGAGGTGGTACCTCATTGTGGTTTTGATTTATATTTCCCTGATGATGAGTGATGTTGAGCATCTTTTCATGTGTCTCTTAGCCATCTGGGTGTCCTACTCTGATTTCCTTCATTTTGCAAATAAGAAAAATCACCGGAGTTATGCCATTTGCTTGAAGTACTAAAACAAGTTTGCTTTAGAGGCTCTGACAGTTCTAAAGTTCCCTTCTCTTGATGTCCAAAGTAGTGTTCTTTCCCACTGCGTCATGTGAGCACTTTTTTCAGAGTGAAGGGCAATGTGCCCAATATTTACAACCCAGAAATCAAGTCTATAATGTTGGATAATTTAATAAACCTTAAAAAAATATAAATAGATAAAGGCCTGGGTGGCTCAGTCAGTTGAGTGTTCTACTCTTGATTTCCATTCAAGTCACGATCTCAGAGTTCATGGGATTGAGCCCCACCTCGCGCTCTGTGCTGAGAACGTGGAGCTTGCTTGGGATTCTCTCTCTCCCTCTTGCTCTGCCCCTCCCCTGCTCATGCTCACTTGTGCCCTCCCTCTCCCTCTCTCTAGCTCTCAAAATTAATAGGCTTAAAAAATAAAGAAATATATTGTTGGAGGATTTAAGGCAAAATCATGTTTATATTACATTTCTTTCTTTAAAATCTTTGTTAAATATTTCATGTATACAAAAAAGTGTATATAATTTTAATATAAAATTAAAAATATAATAAAACACATCCATGTAAGCATTACCAATATAAAGGAAACTATGTCACTTGTATATTTAAGCCCCCAGCCTCCACCTGCCCTTATTCTAACATCCACTGCATACAAACCACTATCCAGAGTCTATACATTTTCTTATTTAGTAAGTAATGGGTTTTTTGTTACATATCCCTAAATGGCATATTATTTAATTTAATTTAATTTTTCATTTTCTAAGAATGTAATTACTCTGTATATATTTCAGATTACAATTTTACTAACAATTATATGTTAGAGATTTATTCATCTTGATACTAGTTGCTAAAGTCCTTTTCTGCTGCAATATTGTATTCATTTGTATGCACATACCTTAATTTATTCAGCTATTATTCTGTGAGTATACATTTGAGTAATTTCCAAATTGTGCTGTTAAGAACATTTTTGCTGTACATGTTCCTTTGTATGTTTCCTGGTTCATGTGTGCAACACTTTTTCCAGCATTTATTCTTGGGAATAAAGTTGTTGTGACATAGGTAATGTACTTATTCAAAATGGTAACTTTGATGTACATTACTAAAAAGAGGGACTGTATTCCTAATTGTTTAGAAGTCATTTAAATTTCCTCTTTTGTTAAATGCCATCTGTTCTTTTGCTCATTTTTTTGCCATGCTGTTGGTATTTTTCATATATATATATATATATATATATATATATATATATATATGTGCACACATATTTGTGAGTTCTTATTCCAGAGTGAAAGGTAGTGTTCTAAATAGTTATAAGCCTGAGGTCAAGTACATATTGTTGGAAGGTTTCAGGTATAATACATACCTCTGTAAATGGATATTTATACCATTTTCACATATGTGATTTCATATGTGAAATAGTATTGTGACCTCCTTATGAGGCAATATACTTATACCACAATTTCCCAGACCTTATGAAATTAAGTGTGATCATATGACTTGCGCTGAGCAATGAACCACATGTAGAACCAATCTGTGTTACTTCATAGATGAAGTTTGAAGAGACAGCATATGATTCTCTTCCCTCTCTTACCATTGCTGAAGGGATAATGGTTGAGTGAGTGTCAAGGTAAAACTCTTGCTCTGTGGATCTCTGAGCAATTGCAGTGAGCAAATTCCTCAGCCAATGTAAACTAATTCTGTAAGAAATATACTTCGGTTGTGTTCAACTAGTAAGATTTGGGGATAAATTATGTCAAAATTATTCCCTTTTTTTGGACTTGATAAATAGTATTTCATCAAAGTTACAAATTTTGTTTTTTGAAAGGTCTTTAAAAAACATAAGCCATATAGTGGGAGAAAACATTGACAACTTGTATGTCAGAAAAACAAGTTGTATCAGGAGATATAAATAACTCTCAGAAATAATAAGAGATGAGCAACCTAATGTATTTTCTGTATGTCAAAATATTTGTGTTGATGAATCATAACAAAAATACAAATGACCAAAAACACATGAAAAGATTCATAATAATATTCATAAATAGACAATGTGAATTCAAATCATAGAGATTTCACTATACACACATTAAAGTATCTAAAATTAAAGAATAAGGCGACTGAATCTCATGTTGGCAAGGCAGTGGAGGAACTGGAATTCTCGTAATTGCTGGTGGGAATGTAAAATTGTATAACCACTGTAGAAAACAGTTTGGCAGTTTCTCAAAAATTAATAATGTACCCATTATAAGACCATGTGACCACCAACCATCTGTAGGAAGATACCCTAAATAAATGAAAACATCTATGCATAAGTACTTATGTGTGAATGGCCATCGTGGCTTTCTTTATTTTAGCCTCAAACTGGAATCGACACACAGTTCCATCACCATGTGAATAGATAAACAGACTGTGCTGTACCCATACAATAGAAATATTATTGAGCAATGTAAAGGATAAAACTAGTGATACATGCAGCAACATGGATGGATTTTAAAATCATGGGGCTCTGGGGTGGCTCAGTTGGTTAAGTGTCTGACTATTGATTGATTTCAGCTCAAGTCATAATCTCATGGTTCATGGGATGGGGCCCCACATCAGCTCCATGTTGACAGTGTGGAGCCTGCTCTGGACTCTTCTCTCTCTCTCTCTCTCTCTCTCTCTCTGTCTCTGTCTCTCTCTCTCCCTCTTTCTCTCCTCTCCTGGTGTGCTCTCTCGCTCTCTCTCCCTCAAAATAAATAAACATTAAAAAATAAAAATCGTTACAAAATAGTGAAGAATATTGTTTAGGCCAATGAACAGTATATTTTCAGTGATACCGATTTTAACAATGTCTAAAAGCAGCACCGTAATTTATAGTGACACAAAGTACACCTATGGTTTCCTGAGTATGAAAGGGAATGCTGGTTACAAAGAGGCACTAACATTTCGTGACAATTGAAATGGATGCTATTTTGATTGTGATGATCGATCCATGGTTATACACACTTGTCAAAGCTTATATGTGTGCAATTTATTCTTCTTTAACTATATCTAAAGGTACAAAAAAGGAAACAAATATTTAAAATGGCTTGTAAAGTTTACAGAAAACTCTTTTGATATATTGTTTGGAATTTCTTTGAAAGTTAAATAAATTTGAAATGTCTTAACATCACTAATGGTATTAATTTTCTTTACCCTTACCCATTGTATGTCTCTTCTTTTCTTCTTCAGTGCCTTTTAGAATTTTTATAATTTTCTAATGAAATTATTGCACACATTTAATTTTTACACCAAATTTTTCCTGTTATAAATTATATATTTTATTGACATTTCTTCCTCTTTGCATCTGTTATTGAAATATATGGATGCAGCCAACTTCTATATATGAATGTTCTAGTACCTTACTTACATAAAAATAGTTATCACTGTAACTTTTTGTTTGTGTACTTTTTTGGCTTTTCTACACAAGCAACCTTGTGTAGTACAATTCATTGGAAAATAACGACTTCTTTAAGTCATTTACCTCCTCATTCTTATAAAAATTTTTTTTCCTCTTGTATTGGACAGGCCAGTACCTCTAGTACACTATGGAAGACATGTTGCTCCAGTCATCGTTGCTTGTTTTTCACTTTAATAAGAATAATGTAAATGTTTTCCTTTTGAGAATAATCGTTGATATAGGCTTTTTGAAAATAAACTTTATCAAATTAAGAAAGATCCATTATGTATATACAGGCTTTTTTCATGTTTCATTTTCATCATGAATCATTGTACAATTTTATCTAATATTACTTTCTGCATCCATTCATATGATTACATAGGTTTCCACTTTTTTTCTGTTATATGATAAGTGGTGATGAATTTCACATCCACAGAAACTTGTCTTTTTTGAGTAAGCCATACTGATCATAATGTCTTATAGTTTAAAACACTGTCCACTGAAATATGGTGAAGATGGTAAATGATATGTTATGCATATTTTACCACGATTAAAAAAGTTTTGGTTAAAATTCTTATCCCTTGCTTGAATGTTTTATAGATCTCCTTATAAAAATATCTGTTCCTGATATATTTTCATAAGAATAATTTTATCGAGTAATAGAATAATTTAAAATCTCACTATATTCTTGAGGAATTCTAGTCCTTGCTATTATTTTATAAAATTGATAAAATTGTACATTTCTTGAGACTCCTGGGTGGCTCAGTTGATTAAGCATCAGACTTCAGTTCAGGTCATAATCTCATGGTGTGTGAGTTCAAGCCCCACATCTGGCTCTGTGCTGACAGCTGGAACATGGAGCCTGCTTTGGATTCTGTGTCGCCCTCTCTCTTTACCTCTCCTCTGCTCATGCTCTGCCTTTCTCTCTCTTTCTCTCTCTCAAAAATAAACATTAAAATTTTTTAAATTGTCCATTTCTCCTAAGTTTTTACATTCTTTTGTACAATGTTGTAATATCTCTACTATCTCTATCCCTTTAAACATTGCCTTCTTTAGAATATGTGCTGCCAAAGTAAGCAGTAAACATCACCGTCTTTAATTTTCTCTCCTTTTTTGTTTATTTATTTATTTTTGAAAGAAAGAGTGAAAGAGGAAGAGAGAGCGCGCACAAGTAGGGGAGGGGCAGAGAAAGAGGGAGAGAGAGAATCCCAGGCAGGTTTCACACTCTTAGTGTGGAGCCCGATGTGGGGCTTGAACCCACAAAACATGAGATCATGACCTGAGCTAAAGTTTGATGCTTCAACTAAATCAGCTGGGTGCTCCCCGTGTTTAAATTTCTAATGTTTATCTAGGTTTCCCTTTTTTTCTTGAACGATTTTGTCAGTGTTTTGTTAGTTTCTTTTAAGAACTAGCTTTGATTTTCCTAAATGAATTTAATACCTGTTTTTATTTCTCTTTTTTTCTGTTTTTTTTCTTTTTCTACCTTCTTGTTCCTGATGTATTATTTTCATTTTTTTATTAAAAAAAAATCCATTTTCTCTGCATTGATTTGCTGTCTTTCTTCTATATCAGTATAAGTTCTAGGATGACAAAATCCCTTAAGGTTAAAAAGTATCTTCTCAAGTTCTAAAAATGTTCAGATATCCATTGTATGTTATGTCTCAAGCATACTTTGAGCTTTCCAAACGTATCCAAAAAATTTAATTCACATTTAGTTATCCTTTTTATTAATTTCTTAATTGAATGCATTGGCATCTGAGAATATAAACTATTTAATAAAAAGGCTTTAAATTTGTACAGAATTGTCATATATCTTGAAAAGACATCAGTTGTCATCTATTCTATATGGATTCTTGAAAATGATGTGTGTTTTCATCTGTGGTGGCAGTGTAATATATGATATTTTTAGATTACGTATGTTCATTGTCTTATTTAAATATTCTATAGTTTGTGAACAGAGGTTTATTAAAGTTTTCAGCTCTGGTTATAAATATATATACTTCTTCCCAGTTTTGTTTCATATTTGAGGTTATATTACTAAATGTACAAAACTTGAGAATTGCAATATCTTTCTCTTATCATCATACACTGATGACCCTCTTTATCTCTTAGTGATGTTTGGTAATCTTAATTTTTTGTTGTTAACAACTCCTACAGTTATACAATGTTCAAGTGTTTAAACTTGTATAGTGTTTTATTTCCCACATCATTCCTCTTAATTTTTTAGTTTATTTTACATATGTCGCTGTAATTAGCATTTGGCTCCATTTGTCTTTTTGAGTCACACCAATTTCTATTTTATTTATAATATTTAATATGCATATGAATGTGTTGAAATATGTCCACATATCCTCTTCCTTTCTTTTCATTGCATATTTTTAGGATTCCATTTTTGTAATCTGCTAATTTGTAAATTAAGTACTCTAATTCATTTTAGTAATTATATGTGGCTCATCAAATTCTGAAGTTAATCATCACCTTTATTTTTTTCCCCAGGCAATAGAAGGTTCTTAAAATAAAACCTGTTTCCCATTCTTACATCACACGATATAATTAAATATATTGATTCTCTCATTTCTTTTCTAAAAATTGTAAGTATTTAATAATTTGTTCTTTTGTGTATTATGCTTAGCACATATTTGGAGGATTCTCTTCTGCTTTCATTCCTTCTTGCTCTGAAGAACATTTCAGATATTGCAATGTGGACATATTTCTTCAATGTGAGGTCAGTTTTTCAGACTATGTTTATTGGACCTAAGGTAATGTCA
Organism: Paradoxurus hermaphroditus; assembly: GCA_004024585.1. NCBI lineage: Eukaryota > Metazoa > Chordata > Mammalia > Carnivora > Viverridae > Paradoxurus > Paradoxurus hermaphroditus. Next base: position 37,854 of record PITB01005513.1, on the reverse strand, counting down.
AATTCCCATTTTGATATATCTGAATATGTGTGTTTTTTTTTACATTCAATCTTGAAATAAATATTCACTGCCTACAAAATTCTAAATTAACATATTTCATTATGTCGAATTAGATTATTCTAGTCTCTTTTGAGTTCCAAAGTTGTTGCATGAGATTGTGACCTGAGTCAATGTTGAATGCTTAATTGACTGAGCCACCCAGGTGCCCCTGTATTATCAAACCCTAATACCAAAATCTCCCAATTTTTCTTATTTGTTTTTCTGGTTCCTTTTCAAAATATTTCTTGTCCTTAATGTGTTTGGCAATAATTGTGATTTTTAGACTTTAATACTTGAATATCAGTATATTTTTTATCAGTTTAAAATATTTCTTAGGTATTTTTCTTTCTTTCTTTCTTTTTTAAATTTCTAGAAGTTCCCTTTTCTTCAAGTCAGAATATAAATTTTGCTATTTCTTATGTCTGTGGTAAATTAAACTACCATGTATTTTGTAATTATTTTCTTTAACATTATGCACTATATAATTCTACCCTGTAATCTTTGTGAATCTGAGTTTGTAGATTATTCTTGTTAACTTACATCTGTAATGGCTTTTATCTTCTGGAGTTAAATGATTTTTAATTATTTGTTTTTGTTCCTTGGGAATCAGGTCTATGTTTAAAGATAACTCCCTCATACAAGATTTAGGTATCTTTCCTCAGGTGCCAAGGCTTAACCAAACCAGGTCCAAAGGAGATTTTAGGTAACATATATAGTGTAATTATGGCCCAATACATCTACACATCTGTAAATGCCAGCTCATAATAGAAATATTCTCAGAGAAGAGTTTCACTTTTTAACTCTGCACAAAGAACGAAGGCCCAGACAGGCAAAATGGAGCTTTGTCTTATAGTTTCTGGTCTCCTACTATATTCATTGCTTTACCCCATCTTAATTATACTTTAAAAATTTAGGTTAAATATAATCCCATATATTTAAGGCTTTTCTGACAGAAGTTATATCTCTACTCGTTTGTACTGTCAGAAAAAGCAACCGAATTTAATTTTATGAATCTGCTAAGGTTACCATAACAAAATACCACAGACTGGGTGGCTTGAGTCACATATATTTATTTTCTAACAGTTCTGAAGGTCTAAAGTCCAAACTCAAGGGACCAGCAGGTCTGGTTTCTTTTGAGGTCTTGACTTGGTAAGTCACAGGCTGACTGGAAGATGCCCGGCTTCTCAGTGTGTCCTCACGTGTTTTTTCCTCAGTGAGTATGCATCCCTGGGGTCTAATTCTCTTTTCACAAGGATACCATTCATACTGGATTGGAGCCCCACCCATAGATCTCATTTAAACTTAATTCCCCTTTAAAGGCCCTATCTCCAAATATAGTCAACTTGGTCGTTAGGAGTCCAATGAATGGATTTCTAAAGGAGATGACTTCAGTCCATAACGATAATTAAAATGTCTTGTTTTTACTGCAATTCTCTCAGGCCTGGATTCCTTTTGTTATTATTTCCCATGCCCACTTCCAAGATAAGCATGTAAGTGCCTTGGTGGCTGTCTTGATTTCACTAAAGATATTTTGCTTTTATATTAAATGTTTATTTATTTATGAGAGAGAAAGAGAGAGCACAACTGGGGGAGGGACAGGGGAGAGGGGGACAGATGATTCAAAGCGAAGCAGCCTTCATTCTAGCAGGAGCGGCAAACCCACAAACTATGTATGAGATCACCACCTGAGCAGAAGTTGGTCACTCAACGAACTGAGGCACGTGGGCACCCCTGATTTCTTTGTTAATATTACCTTAAAGAGTTTGTTGACTTTGGCTTCATTGACTGTCCAGCCACCGGTGATAGTAGTCCTGTGTCCTCGAATCCCAGATACAATTTGTTGCTTGAATTTCAACAAGAGATTCAGAACTATAGTTTTCCAAATGAGCTCACCCTCATAACCAGCAAGTTTCAAGTTATATTTAAGTATAATATATATCAATTAATACAACTTCACTTTACGCAAATTTGAATAACAAAATATTCTTTTAAATCATAAACTTATTAAACACTTGAAGGAAAAATTAAGAGTCAGTGAGATGAGAAATCTCTGAAGATAAAGAACACCTCTTGTAGGTTACTCTAAATCTTATCTTTTGGTCGGAACCTCTTGGCTTGCATCTTTTCCTAAGCAGTTGCTATTACTTACACTTAACTTATGAGTTGTTTAAATATCAGACACTTATTAAAACAGACTTCATTCTCTCATCACTATTCTTGTTCTCTCAGAAATCTATCTGAGAGCTTGATGGGATAGAATCTGCCAATGAAGAAGGAAACAAAACATGCCCTCATAAGGTTGAAGGCACAAGTGAATAATTCTGCTTTCCCTCCTATCAACCAGAACATTTATTTTCACTTTTTTTTTTAATTCTCAAGGTAGTTAACATACAGTATAGTCTTGGCTTCAGGAGTAGAATACAGTGATTCATCACTTACATACGACACCCAGGGCTCATCCCAACAAGTGCCCTCCTTAATGCCAATCATCCATTTCCCCCACCCCATCAACCCTCAGTTTGATCTCTGTATTTAAGAGTCTCGTATGGCTTGCCTCCCTCTCTGTTTTTATATTATTTCACCTTTCAATTCTCTCTTCAGAAACATTGTCCTACATATTGTCTCCCATCATCCCTCTGATTTCCAAGGATCTTAAGAATCTACTAAGATACTTACTTATAGCCCATAGTTAATTTCAGTTAGCTTTAGGTTTCTGGTCTGCATTCAGCTAGGAAAAAAAAAATTATGACAAAGATCTCCTGGTACTACTTACAATCACGACTTTACCACCACTTACTAGTCTCTGTCCATGGATAATTAACTTTCTTTCTATTTATTTAATACAGTATCTAATCTACACTGTTATTGCAAGAACTAATGGTTGATATACAGAGTATCTTACAATAATGTTGCATACATAGGTACTCAATGTAAAGTATTATTTTATTTTATCCACAAGTTTTGTTTTATTCACACTTCCATCTCCAGTACGTCAAGGGGTTACTGACACATAATGTGCTGAGGTGTTATGTTTTTTGAATAAAAAAGAAGAAAATACTATAATTTTTAAGCCAATAATATCTGTTTATTTTTTATTTTTATTTTTGTAATGTTTATTTATTTTTGAGAGAGAGAAAGATAGAGTGTGAGTAGGGGAGGGGCAGAGAGAGAGGGAGACACAGAATCCAAAGCAGGCTCCAGGCTCCGAGCTGTCAGCACAGAGCCCGATGAGGGGCTTGAACTCACAGACCACGAGATCATGACCTGAGCTGAAGTCAGAAGTGCAATCGACTGAGCCACCTAGGCGCCCCTCTCTCTGTTTCCTTTTAAGGCCAATAATCAAGGGTCACCTCCTTCCTAAAGATTTTCTCATTAGTCTCATCCTGCATACAACTTTACATATCATTGTAGTTTCTGTTTGATTTCCTTCTGGTGTTTTTTGTTCTTGTTGTTGTCGTTATTATTTGTTTATAATAATTAACTTCTTTGAGTGCAGTGATATCTATCATATTGTAGACACACTATACCATATATGGCACTTAACCAAGCACTGGGTGTGTGATAGATCCTCCAGAAAACAAAGCCTTGGAGTTGGAAGGAGATTTAGAGGTCATTATGCTAATATCCACCTCATGCAAGCACAACACGTGAGTTTGAGTATCTTTCCTCCCAGTCCCAGGTTCTAGCTGGCCAAATAAAGCAAGAACTGATATTTGTCCTTTTAATGAGGATCGAAATCTGCATTCACTTTTTCAGTGATGGTCAGACAAGGTTAGGCTCCATTGACATTGATAGATAACTCAGAGGATGTTTGGACAGACCATGCATTAATCTGATCTCTGACAGAATATGTTCCCTCCCATATCTAGCCTCAATTAATGGAATTGTAAAAATAGCCACAGGATTGCCTGAAAGCTGAAAGGTGATATATAACATATTTATTTCAAAATTGTCTGAAACCCTATGTGCACCAGTGTTATTACTTCTCTTCTTCATCACATATCAAATCAGAATATTCAAAGAGAAATAGCACATCTATGCACTTTTAGTGGTTTTACTGTTTTCTGCAACACCCTTCTACATTATTTTTTTTAAGAGAGAGAAAGAGAAAGAGAGAGAATTAGCAGAGGAGGGGCAGAGAGAAAAGGAGACACAGAATCCTAAGCAGTCTCCAGGTCTGAGCTGTCAGCACAGAGCCTGATGCGGGGCTTGAACTCACAAACTGTGAGATCATGACCTGAGGCAAAGTCGGACGCTTACCAACTGAGCCACCCAGGCGCCCCATACATTTCTAACATTAGTAATTAAATATTTAGTGCTTGACTCTACTAAGTACTTGCAAGTTGATAGTCATGTCCCTCAGATTCCCGTTCTCCTCCCCCGCATGACCAGCCCCAGATACATAGACTTCATCCGCATTATTCACATATTCCTTATTTGTGAATTCTCCTAATCACTGAAGTTTACTTGTTATCCCCAAATCAATACCCATGAGCTTTTGTGGTCATTCCTAGACATGCGCAGAGCCTCAAAAACCTGAGCGTCCTCTGGACACGTTCCCAGATGAGGTCAAGCAGGGTGATACTCTGCCTTCTCACTTCGGCTCTTGTACTAAAAACAAGCATCCCTTTCTCAGCATATTAAGGGCTGCTTTATTTTTTCTTAACACTTTTGTGCATCCTGTTAATGATTTTACTGGTTACAATGGCCTACAAACCTAGCACTAAGATGCTGCCTCGTGTTCTTAAGCACAAAAAACCTGTGATGTGCCTTATGGAGAAAATACAAGCACTCTGTAAATTGTGTTCAGGCATGCATCATAGTACTCTTGGTAGGGAGTTCAAGATTAATTAATCACAGTGTATGTGAAATAAGTTCCTTTAAAAGTAAACAGGCATAAAACAAGATTGTGCTGATTAGCTGATGAAAGTGTTGTGGCCAGAGGCTCAAAGGAACCCTATATATTCCCCAAAAGGTTCAGTTTTCCTTGGTTCATTGTGTAACCACGTTATAGAACATAACTACCACAGATAATAAGAATTGACTGTATGTACTTTTGTTCTACTTGACAATATGGTAGATGTTGCTGGCTGCCGAATGTGATTCCTTAACAGAAAAACAAATATATGCACACATTTGCACTGATCTCAAGAATCCATCTCCTCCAGGTGCCTTGGTGGCTCATTCGGTTAAGTGACCGACTTTAGCTAAGGTCATGATCTCGCAGTTCATGAGTTTAAGCCCTGCGTCAGGCTCTGTGCTGACAGCTCAGAGCCTGGAGCCTGCTTTGGATTCTGTGTCTCTGTCTCTCTCTACCACAGCCCTGCTCTCTCTCTCTCTCTCTCTCTCTCTCTCAAAAATAAACATTTAAAAAAAATCCATCTCCTCAATGTCTAGTCCATCTATGGTAGCATGTAATGCCCTTCTGGTCACAGTCATATAGCTGTATATTTAGTATAGGTGTTGATTCTGGGAGTGGTCTTCCTTGTTTTCCTTGATGCTTCCCCCTTCCCATTTCTGGTGAACCTCAAACAGACAGCTAGGGGGCGGGGGTGATGGCAGCCATTCTGCAAGTAAGAAGCAATGAGTGGGATGGCAAATACTCACAGTGAATCTTACAGCACAGCATTCAGATCTGTGAAGCTCCATCATTGTCTTTACTGTGATTGCTTCCTTTCGGGGGTCTCTTTGTGTAAGACAAATAGTTTTATATTTTGCACTGGACACATTATCAGGGCACACAGTCACCTTTCACTCTACTTCCTGAACACTCTTTTTTTTTTCCCTCCTGAAATCTTGTTCTATCTTTTCCCTCAGTGTCTTCCGTCTTCAAACCTACAAAGATATGACATAAAGGTTGACACTGCTTTTCTCCTACATTGCAACTAGCCCTTGATATTTGGACAAATGGTTTTTTATTGCCTTGGGGAATCGTCTGACATTTCAGGCCATTTTAGAACCTTATTCTGCTATAGCACCTCAAAGCCTTACATTATACATACATTGATCCTACTCCCTGGGAATAGGAACCACACATGTAATATCTCTTCTTACAAGTACAAGGTATCTTAGGAAAAGCAGTGCATTTCCCATAAATTAGGGGAAGTAAGCACAACTTGCATTTTTTGGAGTATTTATTGTCATGTACCAGGTCCTATCAATATACCAGGATATTTAATCTTGAAATGAAACAAAGTAAAGCAAATTTGTGAGCTAGGTAGTACCTTGCTTATTTTGCAAATAAGGACACTGAGCTCAAAAAAAGAAAAACACTTGCCAAAGTTCCCAGAGGTTGTTATTAATTTTCGAATGTGTAACACATCACTCCAAAAAGTAGTGATTTTAAACAACAGTATTTAATTAACAGTAATTAATATAGTTTCTTTGGTTCAGAGACCCAGGAATGGTTTGCTTGACAGTTCTGAAATTGAGTTCTCTCATGAAGTTGCTGACTAATGTCTCATGTGGCTTCAGTCAGCCAAGGTCTGACTGGGGCTGGAGGACCCACTTCTAAGGTGGCTCGCTCACAAACATACATGACAGGTTGGAGGAGGCCTCATTTCCTCACCATATGGGCCTCTCCACAGGATTGCTTGAGTATGTCCATGGCATGGCAGTCAGTTTCCCCAGAATGCCAGATCCAAGGGTGCCCTGTGAAAGCCACAATGTCTGTTATGAGCAAGCCTGGAAAATCACCCACTGTCATATCTACTGACTCAGTGGGAGGATGGATACAAGAAGGAAGGGTCGCTGAACCGCTGTGGGGGTTGGTTACCACAGAACATTAAGCTGAAGAACCTTAAACGAACAAACGAACAAACAGATTCAAGTGCCCATGCACATCCTTCATGCCACGCTATCCCAGGCAGTTTAGACATTTAGGCACATTTCCATACCTTATCACATTCTGGATCTCAGGAAAAGGGGTGTGGATATATCTCCATTTATGCCGCTGGTTGGAGACTTCAGTGCAATATGCATCATTTCTGACAATAACCTGTAATAAAAGAATAATAAAACAAATTTAAGTACCTTTAGAATTTCCAAGATCTGATCTGGAATTAATTTTAAAAATTCCCAAAACAGAAAACAATTTACTTGCTGGATCTGGCAGATTAATATCCTTACTCCTTGAGGTATTTGGTACATACTAAACCTGCAGGAAAATTTAGCACAGGAAAAAGTGCCCTTTTATGAGACTTGGTATAGCTTGTGTCTATACTCCAACTTCAGATGCTCTACTTTCCTTAATTTCCTTGTGGAAAAAGGATAGTAGCAGAGGATCCAAGGAGAGAAATTTGGGGCAAATAAGTTAGATCTCTTTTGATTTTTACTGACTATAAAGGTATGTTTTCTGCGAACTACATTATGAATACAATGGTTGGAATACAAATTATGAGGATGATGATCAAAAGTGTATCTCTTTGTTTCAATCATTTATCTTAATATAAAATATATCTTATGAATTAAGTACTGTTACTCCTATTCTATCGACAAAGCTTTGATACATTAAGGAATTCAGCTTATACCAGGCAGCTGAAGTGCACAGCTAGGATAGCAAATGCCAGAACCATTCCATTATGTCCAAATGTTTCTCTCATCCATTGTTCATGCTCCTATGGTCAGAGTCATTTTCTAAAGCAATTAACTCATTTTTCTTCATCAGGTAAGCAAAATAGTACCTTGTTCTTATGGCCTTACTAAAGACTAAGATGGTCTGATAAAAGAATTTTCCAGGTGGCTGAAAGTTAAAGTGCGCAAAATTTACTTTAACCACTTTGGGTAGAGGTTTTTCTCAGACATACTTCACACCTTCCTGATTCTTGAATGAGTATGTGAAACCCACATAAGCTTTCCTAGATAAGGCAGAGATGACTATAATTTCTCCCTTTCTCTGGATTGTCATGCTGGGATACCATTAGGGGGAACTAAGGTCTTTGAAATGGCTGATCCCAATATTTAGAGACTCCTGGTAACTTTCTTATATATGCTACAGCTGGATAAAAATATAGAACAAAATGTTTTGTCTTCCTTTCTTTGGGAATGGTAGCTGCCCCCTATACCTATCTCAGCTCGACCGTCTCCCCTACAGTACCCACATACTACCTAGTAGACTAGAAATACACAACACAAAGACAACGGTATTGCTAGTATTACACCTAAAACAAGAGTATTTGAACCTCTTCTGCTGGTAAAGTGGGTTAGTACCAGCACATGAATTGTTTACATCTTACATAATTTCTCAGAGGCCATTCACATACCCTCCATTGTTCTCTGCAGCATTTTCAGATGTTCTTGAGGCTTAAGCAACCATTAAATAATTAGGCATATATTGTAGTTAATAATATCAGTGTTGGACACCTACGATACTTAACATAAGACAAGTATTAAATATGTTCTGGGCCTTTAAGGGATGGATTAATTTGTCCTTTGAGAAAAAGAAAGGGGAATCCTTATGTTTGCACATGACATTGTTCAATGGTCAAAACAATGCTCTGAATTCGTTAACTGCTGTTCACAGCTTACATATGGATTTAAGGAAATGGTCCAAGGACACAGAAGCTGGAGTCAACCGAAGCTTTCTTTGATTTCAGAACCTGTACCTTATGAATTCACTGTTATTCCTGCTATTGGTATGATGCGTAGAACATAGCCACCAGAAACAAAACAAGTATGGACAGTCTTGATTCTACAGTGTTACCAGTTTTAAAGTTCATCAATATTCTGGCAACATTATATCAGGGATAAATGATTTGGTAAATGTACTCATTGATGGGAAGAGCCCCCATAGGTTTAAAAACATATAAACATGAAAATAAACCTTGGATCGCCTGGGTGGCTCAGTTAGTTAAGCATCTGACTTTGGATCAGGTCACGATCTCATGGTTTGTGGGTTTGAGCCCCACATCAGCCTGTGTGCTGACAGCTCAGAGCCTGGAGCCTGCTTCGGATTCTGTGTCTCCCTCTCTCTCTGTCCCTCCCTCACTTATGCTCTGTCTCTCACTGTCTCCCAAAAATAAATAAATGTAAAAAAAAAGGAAAGAAAATACAGCTTAGAATGGGAAATTTCACATTGTGGAAACATCACTGACATCAGACAATTAGTAGAAATAAAATACGCAGTAGTTAGACTGAAACATATGTTTTCTGTGACTCTAGAGCAGGGGAGTCAAGGAATAATGCATTCTTGGAGATGAGTTTAATTCCAGAGGCAGTACTGGAGTTAAGTTTCTTTGGGACCAGAACTTGACAACGGTATGATAACGCATGGGTGTAAAGATGAAATACCCTTGTCGTTAATCAGAAAACCCCATACATTTTCACATCCACTGTAATCTCCTAATCCTCGAGTCAAGAGAAAGGGCAAGGTTGAAGAGTCTCTGGTGAATGTTTTTAGATGGCCTCTATTTTCAAACTGCAGTGACTTCGAGACTAATCTATGGAACGTCTCCCTGATCTTCATAAATGTATCCGCTCAAGGTGAGGATATTTGCTATTGGAGGTGTTTGCCAGATGGAGATAGAGCACGGCTGTACGTATGCATGCTTCTGCCCCTCCCCCATCCCAACACACATCCGGCCCTCAGACACCATCAGTAGAATTTCCAATTTGCTGCACAGATAACAGAAACTCAGGAATCAGTCAAAGTCAAAAAGCTAGATGTTACACAGGTGGGATTATTTTAACAAGGCACACTAAAGCCAGCAAAGATCTTCAGATACTTTCCAAATATACCCTGTCCGCGTTGGGTATTGGAAGAAACTTTACCAAAATAACGAAGTGTGTCAAGCAAGCTGAAACTTAGAATCGGTGGAGCAAATGGTAACTTTCAATTATCTGCTAGTTTTCAATGGTTTGAAACTAGGAATCCATCATGCTCACCGATGACTTCCTGGAAACCCATCCTTTTAGGGAATATTTCCCTCTCATTTTAGTAGAGATATCACAGCCAAAGTTTTGAACCTGCATATTTGAACATTGTGGAGTCCATACTTTAGGTGCTCAAAACATATTTTCCCATCCTGGAGAGAGATTTAACTATTTACCAAGCAGATGTTATTGCTTGTTTCAACTGATAGATGAGGAGTAACAACAGATTAAAAGAAAAAAAAAAGGAAAAGAAAACAAACAAACAAACAAAATAGTGAGCTCCTTTGTGATTGAATCATGCTATTTCATGGTGGCAAAAAAAATAAAGTAATCATGAGGCATTATGGCACATGGCAGGCACTTTATTCAGAGGTAAGAAAAGTCTGCCAAAGTCAAGACTTCTATTTCAAAAGGCCAGAACAATCTGATTCATTTTATGGAAGTTTTAAGCCCTTTATTGTGTGTAAGGGGGAAAAGTTAATATTTTAATTTAGAATCGCTTTTACAGCTACTGCTAGCATAGATAAAAATTTATAGTTTCACAGCTGTAGAGTTTTTAGATTTAATTAGAGAAACCGTTCCCTTTATGCAACAACTTTCTCACAGAGGTAGGCTGTGCTGATTTGAATTAATGTGCTTTAAATAATTTTTACTGAGTTTCCTGCTGTGAATATCTAAATAGAAGTTTTGTGGTGCGTGATTTTCAAAGGAGAATTTCTCCCCCCACCTTAACTGAGTTTGGGATATATTCCTGCCCTTAGCAATGACAGTTTATAAACACACACTTTTATAAGAAGAAGGGTCAATATGACCCTGTTTGTTAGTCAGTTCTTGTTTTTGTGAGATATGCATGCTTCGTAACTGAAAACTAAAAGAGAAATGTCTTATCAGGCTTTACCGTTGTCTTTATAAAGTTGGCAGATTAACTGTAAAAACGAAGGAAGGAAAGAAAAATAGATGCTGCGTGTTTACATGCTAAACTTTGTAAAGAATCTGGAATTCCATAAATTAGAAGCTGAAGAGATGAACAAGAGATGGAAGAGTCAAGAAGCCAGAAACCTACTTGGAACTACCACCTGGTATACAAGAAAGCCATCCTGACAATGGCGGAAGTAGAAAATGCCCCAGTTTGTCTGTGCCTGGGAACCAGTGAGGCTTGGACTTCATAGAAACATCGCTTTCAAATTCACATCCTTAAATGCAAAATGCAATTAGGCAACTATTGTGTACGGTTTCTTTTGGTCAAAAGTTTTACATGTAAAACTGAATTTCAACCCAACAGGATGAGCAAGAGGGAATAGAGACATTTTTGGTAATTTGACATTATGGAGGATAGAAAATTAGAAGTACACCATTTTACTTTGGTCCAGTTAACTGAGACACCTAGATATACTATAAAAAACTAAATTAAATTAAATTAAATTTTGTTTTCAAAAAAACAAAAACAAAAGTAAGCATAGGAATATTTTGTCAGTGTTCCAGCGAGCCCATCCTTCTCTCATGTCCCTGGATGATTATTTCAAACTCTCTTCTCTGTCTGAGTTAACTGACCCTTTTCTCCTCAATTCTTCCTCTCAGCCAGAGCGTCAATTGCTATTTCTCAAAGAAAACAGAAACCTGAGGGGAGAAATTCCACAAGTTTCCACCACCACATTGATTCACCTACATGCACTAGTCTCACATTCTCTGTCCTCCCTCCAATTATTGTATTTATCTTCGTGTGTCTAAATAACACACTGATGTTGCTGTAGTTGATTTGTAGGATTTGTTAATTGGTTTTCTACCCAATGTAAAAAGCAATATATATATTTTCTGCCCCTTTATACATATAGTTTATATTCATCCCCTTTCCTCCTCTCCACCAAGTGTCATAATCCTAATTGGGTAGAAAAGTAAATCCTCCAGTTGTAATATTTAAAACTTTTTAATGTTTATTTATTTTTGAGAGAGAGCACATAAGCAGGGGAGGGCAGTAAGAGAGGAAGACACAGAATGCAAAGCAGGCTCCAGGCTCTGAGCTGTCAACACAGAGCCCGACATAGGGCTCAAACCCACAGACCATGTGATCATGACCTGAGCCGAAGTTGGATGCCCAACCGACTGACCCACCCAAGTGTCCCTCTAATTGTAGTATTTTATATCTATTATATTCTATTTCCCACTGAGCTCAGAGTTAAACTATGATTACATTTGCTTTCCTTCATTTGTATGGTGGTGGATTTTTTTTATGTTGTTGTCTTCATTTAGATTTCTACATTCACAAATTCAACATGACTTCTCTGCCAAATATTGGAATCTCCTCAAAAGACTTTCAAATGCTTCAGATATTACATTCACATTGTCTTTCTGGAGAGGTGCACCCCATAACTTCTGACTTTCTTCAATCATGCAGGGTGTCCTTTGCTCCTTGTCCACAACAGGATTGTGGAAATGTGTCTTTGCTGCCCTCCAGCAAATTTCCTTTCTCTGATGCCTGTGTTGGTTCTCCAGCTGCCAGGATTCCAAGTCTTCCATTTTACTAGTTTTACTCCCATTAAACTTTTTTTGAATAGTAACCCTCCCATGACTTGTTAGAAAAAATGCTTTACAAAGATATGTTTGTGTGTGTGTGTGTGTGTGTGCGCGTGCGTGTGTGTGCACGCCTTACATATTAATTTTATGTTTACTGGAATTTCACACTTGATTGTTTCTGCACTCATTAAATACTAACTCCTCCTTTCCCTTTTCCCCAGGCCCTGGAAACTGCCGTTCTATTTTCTGTCTCTATGGATTTCTTACAATCTTTTATAAGTGGGAGCATGCAATATTGGTTCTTTTCTAAGTGTCTTATTTCATGCAAGAGAATGTGTACAAGGTTCATCTGCATAGCATGTATCAGAATTATGTTTATTATCTATATATGGACACTTTGGTTATTTCTACCTTCTGGCTATTGTGAATAAGGCTATTAGGAACATGGATGACCAAATATCTCTCAGCCCCTCCTTTCATTCCTTTGGATATATTTCCAGAAGTGGAACTGCTGGGTCATATACCAATACTGTATATAAGTTCTTTTAGAAAGTGCCGTATCATTTTCCTTAGTGGTTGCACCATTTGACATTCCCACTGGCAATGCCCAAGGGCTCCAATTTTTCATCATCCTCATTAACATTTATTTCTGCTTTTTGTTTGTTTGTTTACTTGATTGTTCTTTGTTTCATCATAGCCATCCTTATGGGTGTGACATGGCCTCATTGTGGTTTTGATTTGCATTTCCCTAATTGGTGACTTTGAACATCTTTTATGAACTTATTTTCAACCCGTACATCTTCTTTAATGATGTGTGTTAAAGTTCTCTGATAAACACAAATGCTTGGACAAATATTTTAAAAATGTAACATTGTAAGTTTAACTGTTAACTCCACTTTTTATTACATGAGATCTAAAGATAATTGATTAAAAATAATTATAAATTTACATTCATGTGCACGCAATATATAAAGGTACAATCTGTGACATTAATAGCATAAGGAGAAAGCATAAAGGTGTAGAGGTTTTGTATGTGACTGAAGTTAAGGTGGTATCAATTTAAGATAGATTATTACAATTTGTTGATGTTACATGTAATCTCTAGTAACCACCAAGAAAGTACCTATAGATATATATAAAATATATATACAAAATGTGTCACTACAAAAACTCAACTAAACACAATTAATGTAATGTAATGCAGTGGTAATGAGGGACAAAAAAGTATAACACATATAGCAAACAAGAAAATGGTAAAAGTTTGTGCTTCCCTATCAGTAATAACTTAAACATAAATGGCTTAAACTTCCCAAACAAAAAGGCACTGATTGGCAGATTATATTCAAAAACAAAAGATTAAACAGGATCCAAGTATATGCTATTAAAAGGACTTACTTTGGATCTAGAGACATGCATAGGTTGAAGGTGAAAGAATGGAAAAAAGTTACTTCATGCCAGAATTAACCACAGAAAACCGTGACCAAAAGAGAATTAGTATGTGTGGCTATACTAATACCAGATAAAGTAGATTTTATATCAAACATCTTTAGAAAAGACCAATAAGATATATGATTAGAGAGTCAATTTATCAAGAAGATATAACAATTATAAAAATATATACCCCAAACTTCAGAACTCCAAAATATAAAAAACATTGACAAAATTAAAAGGAAAAATAGATAGCTCCATAATAATAGTAAGAGACTTGAATTCCCCAATTTGAATAATGGGTAGAACAACCAGAAAGAAGATCAATAAGGAAAGAGAAGATATAACAACTAGATAGAACATTCTGCCAAATCACAGTATGGTGCACATTTTTTTAAGAGCATATAGAAGTTCTCCAGGACGGTTCATGTGTTAGGCAACTAAATAACTCATAATGCATTTTATTTTATTTCTTAAATGATTTATTTTTAAGTAATATCTGCATTGAACTTGCAGCTCTAACTCACAACCCTAAGACCAAGAGTCCCATGCTCTACTGAGAGTCAGCCAGGTGCTCCTCATAATGGATTTTTTAAAAGATTGAAATAATAAAATATACTTCCAATCATAGTAGTAGAAATGATAGTAGAAATCAGCAGAAGAGGGACTCCTGGGTGGCTCAAGTGGTTGAGCGTCCTACTTTGGCTCAGGGCATGATCTCACAGTTCATAAGCTAAAGTCCCTCATCGGACTCTGTGCTGACAGCTCAGAGCCTAGAGCCTGCTTCAGATTTTATGTCCTTCTCTCTCTGCCCCTCCCCTGCTCATGCTCTGTCTCTCTTGCTCTTAAAAATAAAATAAATATTAAAAAAAGAAAAAAAAGAAAAGAAAAGAAATTAACAGAAGAAAGAAAACTAGAAAATTCCAAACATATAGAAATTGAACAACATGTTCTTGAACAACCAGTTGGTCAAAGAAGAAATCAAAAAGGAAACTAGTAAACATCTTAAGCCAAATGAAAACACAACAAACTAAAGCATATTAGATGCAGCAAAAGAATTGCTAAGAGTTAATAGCTGTAAAATCTTACATTATTAAAAAAATAAAGTTCTCAAATTAAAAAGGTAAACTTTACTCATCAAGGAACTAGAAGAAAGAACAAATTAAATCCATAGTTAGCAGAGGAAAGGTATCAATTAAATTATAACAGGGATAAATAAAATAGAATTTAGAAAACAAGAAAAAGAAACAACAAGAATGGGTTTGAAAAGACCAACGAAATGGGAAGATCATTAAATAGATGGACTAAGAAAAATCCTAAATACTCAAATAACTAAAATTAGAAATGATGGAACCATACTACCAATTTTATAGAAATGGAAAGGATTACAAAAGAATAGTACAAACATTTCTATGCCAACAAAGTGAACAATCTAGATGAAGGGGCACATTTCTAAAAACATACAAATTCTCAAGCCTGAATTATAAAAATATAGAAAATCTGATTAAACCTGTAACTGGTAGGAAGATAAGACTAGTAATTAAATATCTCCCAAGATAGAAAAAAAACCTAGGACTAGATTGCTGCACATTTGATGAGGCCAACATTGCCCTGATAGCAAAGCCAGACAAAGACGTTACAAAGAAAGAGAACTACAAATCAATGACATCTATGAATAGTGATGGAAAAATCCCAAACAAAATACTGACAAACCAAATTCAACAACAAATTAAGTGTATTATATACCATGCCCAAGTGATCTTCTAGGAGATCTTGCTGACCTTATTTTTCTCCCTTCATTTCTCCCACTCCGCTCTTTGTTTCTAATCTTTCTCTCTAGAACTCTTATTATATCAAATTTTGATTTCCTAGAAAGGTGGTTTCTTTGAATATATATATATAATCTTATCTCTTCTTCTCTTTTATTTTCCATTTTTTTCTTCTTAAATGTGTCCTCATTTTCAGGGGATGTCAACTTTATCTTCCAATTCTCCAAAATGTGTTTTCATTTTATTCCACCATATTTTTAATTTGTGTAAATTATTAATGTGCTCTAGACATTTAATTTTCTTATTTAGCTGTAGATTGGTCATAGTTTCATATTGTCTCCTATCCATTTAAAAATAGTAATTTTGAGGAGTGCCTGGGTGGCTCAGTTGGTTAAACATCTGATTCTTAATTTCACCTCAAGTCAGGATCTCCTGGTTTGTGAGTTTGGGCCCGTCATCAGACTCTGCACTGACAGCACTGGGGCTGCTTGGGATTCTCTCTCCTTTCTCTCTACCCCCTTCCCCCATTCTCTTTTTCTCTCTGTCTCAAAATAAATAAATAAACTTTTAAAAAATGGTAATTTTTTAAAGCTATGCTTCCTCTGAGATAGTGGAAATTACATTTATTTTGTTTCTTTCATTTTTCACATTAGAGGGTATTCATTTTATATCTATTGAGTTATACGTATACAAAAATAAGATAACTGAAATGGCGCATGTTTAATGTTAACAAGTAGAATTGGGCTGGTCAGAATCATGAGAGGAAATTTTTACAGCATACTGTTGGCATTATCATCAACATTTTGAAGCCAAAGGAAGGCAATTACTCTTTCCAAATAGCACCACTACCCTCAATCATATATGTCTGTACATACCCCTAGAGAATGAATCTCTATCTGAATGGATCTGTTATTAAGGATCATTTCAACTAAATCCCCTTCTTTTTGCCTACCTCTTTCCTATACTTCTAGTATTACATGGCTGACCATCTTATCACTGTCTTTTCAAAAGAGCATGACACATAAGTTATTTCTCAGTTATCCGTTAGGGTTTAAGGTTCTATTTTGTATGTATCTCTTCAATCTTTTACCACTGGTTCATTTGCTTTTCAGATTAACTGTTGTTCGAGACCTGTTGCTTCCCCATCAGTTCTTATCTTTGTGTGGTTATGTCTTTTAAAAAATCCCTTTACTGCCATTAGTGATGCTTTGGGAGACTATGATCATAGATAAATGTTTTCTATCTACAGTCTCTAAACAAGAGACTTCCTTCTACTTTTTTCTTTCACGTATACACTGCAAACAGGCTTTCATCCCTATAACTCCTTCAAATTTTTCACCCACACAACTCCACAAGGTTACCAAAGACCTTTACTTTGTCAAAACTAAGGATTAATATAATGTTCTTCAAAAGTAGTGATGTGCTAGACTCACTTCTGAAGTGTAAGTTGGATACAACTTTGAGCCTTAAGAACTGGGAAGTATTATGCTAAGTAAAATAAGTTAGTCAGAGAAAGACAGATATCACATGTTTTCACTCATATGTGGATCTTAAGAAAATTAACAGAAGACCACGGGGGAGGAGAAGGGGGAAAAAAGTAGTTACAAACAGAGAGGGAGGGAGGCAAACCACAAGAGATTCCTAAAAACAGAGAACAAACTGAGGGTGAATGAGGGGGTTGGGGAGAGGTGAAATTGGGCAATGGACACTGAGGAGGTCACTGGTTGGGATGAGCACTCGGTGTTGTATGTAAGCGATGAACCGTGGGAATCTGCCCCCGAAACCAAGAGCACACTTTACATACTGTAGGTTGCCCAATATGACAATAAATTATATTTTTAAAAATGTAACACAAGAACACATTGTGAACCCTTGGTGTTCACTATGAATACACAAAATTGCAAATACCAAATATATCATTTTTGGAGTTGTGTAATAAAAAGAAAATGGCAAATTCATTCAATTTTATAAACAATTCTTAAGAGTCTGTTAGTTCAGATAAGCTTCTATATGTTAATGACACACAGATGAGCATTCCTGGAATTCACAACCTTGATAAGAAACACCTATAAAAATATAAAATTGGATACTCTCATCAGGACCCGGAAAACATGTCAAAAAACAAGATTCCAGAAGAATTTAACATTATCTGGAAGTTAAAGAAGACATCCTTAAGATGATTCTGGGGATGAGACTTGAAGCAAGAGAAGCCATTTGTTGGGTAGATGAGAAGGAAAGAAAGCACACAAGTGTTATCGTGAACTCTAAGTAGAGAGAACATTTACTGCACAATAGTGTGGGATCACACAAATTACCATGGGAGCTGACGCCATGCAACGGGATCTTGGTACTCAGTGGAGAAACTTATTAATCTTCTATAGCATTTAAAAAGGCTTTGTCAAAACCTTGTAAACTTTACTATTGGTTACAATGTAAAGTAGGCTTTAAAATATACTAAAATTAATATTCACTTAGTATATTGATCTAAAACATTAGAAACATTGATAATTGAATGGTTTATTTCTTTATAAAATATTTATAAATAGTACTGGCCTTCTACTAGTCCTATAACTCAGGATACAGAATAAGTGTCTTTCTGTGTCTGTGCAAGTTTTTATGTACCTTCCATGTTTGGATCAGCTTCCAGCACTTTACCTTCCATTCTCTAATTTTGTGAAATAACTCTGAGAGTTCCTTCCATGTGAAGTTTTTTGGGATCACCATTTCTTTGAGCTATTTTCATCCATTTCATTATAACCACTTTCCTAATTTATGTTGATAAATACATCTTTGCTAAACGCCTCTAACTGAATCTCTCGAATATCTAAAATAGCAGGATGCTAACACCTTTAGTGTCAGCTATTTCTTCTATAATGGATTTTATGTTTGGTTCAAATTTCTATTCTAACATTGCAACTATTTTTTTTTGCTACACTTTCATCTTTATTGGTCAATTTTTTCTATCAACGATCTGTTTTTAGAAAATGCCACATGAAGTTATCCCCGAGAGACAAAGAAGTGACACAATGACATACTGTAGTGTACATCCATGAACTGAGGAACAGATGAGTAGCGACCAACGCCCACAGACTCTAAAAGTGGTTACATGATTGGTTGTTGAGTGTGAAGAGGGTCTATTATTTACCCAGTGATTTGTGGACTGAAGAGCCAACAGCAAAGTTTGTATTTTATGCAGTTACACACTATTATTATTGCTATGGTAACTGAAAATCGAACTGTGTAGCTGGGATTGATGTTATTTAAGTAAACTGTGGTAACTAAAATTCGTTAACACCAGTGCTAAAACAAATGTGGACAGCCTTTAAAAAGAGTCAAATGGGGGCACCCGAATGGCTTTGTCAGTGAAGCATCCGACTTCAGCTCAGGTCATGATCTCATATTTCATGAGTTTGACCCCTGTGTCAGGCTCTGTGCTGCTTCAGATTCTGTGTTTCCCTCTCTCTCTCTCTTCCTCCCTGCCTGTGCTCTGTCTATGTCTCTCAAAAATAAACATTAAACAATTTTTTAAGAATAGTCAAATGAGTGAGATATAAATATAAGACAGAATATACAGGATGAGAAAGAACATACCAGCCCTCTGCTTAGGTATTGGGTTGGTGTTATAACATTTTCAGTTATATACAGTAGCTCTTGTTCTTACATGTAGATACATATTCTCTCATTGGACCTTTAGATATACATTTCATACAATGTTCTGATAAATATAATGTATATTATTTCAGAGCTTTTTGTTTGCTATTAAATATATGCCTCTGCAATTAGCTCTTCTATAAATGACAGTTATTATTATTATTATTTTTAGAGAGCACCAGAGAGAGAATCTTAAGCAGGCTCAATGCTCAGTGTGGAGCCTGATGAGGGGCTCTATCCTGTGACCTTGGATGACCTGAGCCAAAAATCAAGAGTCAGACACGCAACAGATTTGGGCTCCCAGGCAACCCAACTAATGGTTTTAACCAATAAGCATTTGTTACACTTCAGAATAGTTATAATATTAAAATATTGTCAACTACTAAAAATATCATCTTTGTGTTCAATTATGTTACTTAAAATATCCAATATATTTATCCATCAGAGGGAAAGCATCAATATGAAACTACCTGGTTCACAACCGACATCCTTCACAATTGACATCCCATAGCTATTTCTTAGATTCTCTTGGCCGTTGGAGCTCTCTTCTAATTTCCTGCTTTTAAGGGCCTTCCACTTATGAAAGCACCAGTGGACCACCTGGAGGAATATGCCTTTTACCTGGGCCTTTTCCTTCAATAGACAGTGATACATTTTGTGGTTGCTATTGTTGTTGCTGATTTTGGCCTTTTGAGTTGAGGGTTCTGAAGCTCTGCAGGACTTATATCCTCATCTAAGGAGCTCCACAGGCTTCTTGAATTCCAAGCAAGGCAAAGCATAGAAAATTAGATATATGAGATCAAGAGGTTGTCCATCAGTCAGAAGTCCAGTCCAAAGCTAACACAAAAGCAAGTGAGAAAGAGAAGGGGGCCTGGGGCTGTTTCTGTGTCTGCCTGTCAATCATCGGAAGCCATGATCCAGCCTAGGTAGTGAGACGCGGGTCAGAGAAAAACCCAGAGCTCATACTCTCAATGATTTTGAATTTCTAGTTCAGAAAGCAAGTGATTCCTTTACTCCTATGATATTAAATGGGAATGAGGATGGACTCAAAGTGTTCCATTCAGTGATTATCAGGAAAGACATGGATGAGATCAATACATTGTGCATTTTAATATTTATTCCCTTACGTATGTGGCTTAGAAATAGCATCTAGAGGGACAGACAAAAGATAACAAAGCAAAACAAAACTGAAAAGAAAGAAAGCCCTAAGGGCAGTGGTAAAATAAATGGGTTATGATGAGCTCTTCACAAACAAGTGTACCTTTATGATTTTTCATTAGTCACACTATTGTTCGTATCACTCTTAGCTGTGTCTTGATACTTCATAGTTGCATGTTCCTGATCTGAATCTTCACGCAGGTATAAAGAAGGAAAGGAGTAAAATGATAACATTTGCCTAACTAATGGCCTGGAAACTTTCGCCTTGGCCAGACTGCGAAAATTATGAAGTAAATGGTGTGTTTTATATTTCCGTTCATGTGTGCAGTGTCCTGTCAGATTTTCTCATCACAGGCTCTTTAAGTAGCTATTTCTGGCCTTTCTATATATCTTCTTACTAAATGAGCATTCAGCTTTTTGCATCTCTTAAAAGAAGGTGACAAATCAGCATTTCTCTCTAAATAAATTGTAGCTAAGAATGTCAAACAGTATTTTTTCCCCTCTCTTTTCCATTTTCTTATTGTGATAGCATCTAACAGATACCATCTTGTGGAACCTTTTCAGTGTTATTTTAAGAGTTAATTTTTAGTTAACATTTTCTATAGCAGTCGAAGACTGTTGTATATATTAGGACATGACTAAAATGTAGACTGGCATCCCTTGCTATCTTTTTCTACAAGCATGTGTTTTATCTAAAATTTAAATCTTATTTCCAAGGCTAAGTGGTTATCCAAGACAATTGCTAGATCATTCATTGTTTGAGAGTCTTCCTGTCTTAAATTTTATGCCTTTTCCATTCATTACAGTAATGAAATGGGGGAATTTTGTGCTTTTTCCTTTCACACCTATGTAGAATATTTGTATTGGGATATGGATATTCCCCCTGAGATGATTCCAATGGATCATGGTCATTAATGAAGGAACAAAAGTATATTCCAAGTACGATGACTTTCCAAGCACTCTTCTTAGCTTGCTAAGGGAAGGGTAGACTGGAAATTATTCCCTGAAAATGTTGCGACCAAACTCAAGAAGAATGGGATTTCGGTTTGATGCCATAGACACTAATCTGTCAACAGCTCTGCACCAAGTCTTGAGAGAAAATTCCTGGAGATTGGAAGGTAGCTAAAACACACGTTGTTCACAGGGAAAGCGAGTTAACAGACAATCATAGATTAGGGTGCAAACTGTTATAAGTGGGAGATCAGGAGAGACACCTCAGAGAAGAACTCCTTTCTCTTCCTCAGAAAAACTATCTTTCTGGGTTTTTTTAATTTTTTTTTTGGCATTTATTTATTTTGAGAGAGAGAGAGAGAGAGAGAGAGAGAGAGCATGAGCAGGGGAAGGGCAGAGAAAGAGGGAGACACAGAATTGGAAGCAGGCTCCAGGCTCTGAGCTATCAGCACAGAGCCCAACATAGGGCCCGAACCCATGAGGGAGATCACAACCTGAGCTGAAGTTGGACGCTCAACCGACTGAGCCACCCAGGCGCCCCCTTTCTGGTTTTTTATCATCACAGATTAGTTTTACCTGTTCTGGAACTTCATGCAAATAGAAACATACAGAATATTCTCTAGTGCCTAGCTTATTGTGCAGTACGTGGTGATTTTGAGGTTCATCCATGTTGTCATGTGTTTATCATTAAAAGTTGGTCCCTTTTCAGTCATGAGGAGTTTACCTAAACATCCCTCCTTGCTTCACACTTTGGTTGTTTCTTGACCAAGAACTGCAGAACTCTCGACTCATACTGACTCCATCCAAACCTTTGCATTAAGAGGTGACCAACCACCCTCAGGGCTTCAAGCACCATAAGGTTGTCATCTCTAGAATGACCCTAGTTCCCCTGTTAAAACACATACCTGAGAAAGCTCAAAACTTCCAGAAGAATTTACTGTTCCTTCTAACCAACACCTGATAATAGCCCCCTGACTTCCCTTTCCTAAAGCATTTTGTAAAATTACAATTGTAAATCCTTCCTCTGTCCCTTTGAGAGGTATATGTTCTATGCTCATCTAGAAACATATTCAATCATGCTCATCTAGAAAAAAATATTTTCCTATGTAAATGGTTCTAACAACACAATTTTTGTCTTTAAAAAAAAAAGATTTCCTTTCAGAGTAGCACTGTAAGCTAATCATCATTAATAAAATGAGTAACCTTAATGCCTATTGTTTATGTAAGTTTGTGCATAAGTGTATATATGTACCTATATATTTTGAAACTAACCTTTAGAATTCAAACTTAGAAACAAGAGACAATAGAGCAAGATTCAAGGGGCTTTGAAATTATGTCCGCTGGAATTCAAGGTCTTTATTTTTGTCTTTACTGCAAACTGCTTAGTTCATTCAAGAGAAAACTATAAGCACAGATATAAGTTCAAACCCAATTCCTCAGACTGAGCCAAGACAGAATAAAAGAGAAAATTGGTTTTCAGTCTTCATGGTACATCAGAATCTCCTGAGGACTTGTTAAAACACAGATTGCCAAGCCCTACCTCTAGACTCTCTGAAGTCTGGTGACAGATCCAAGAGCTTGTGTTTCTAACAAGTGTCCGACTCCAGTTGGTGTTCATGGCCAGGCTGTTATCCTCTGACAACTACTGATAACAATGTGCTCCTGAGTATGTTCGAGGTCCTAAGACGTCACGATGCCAGTAGCTTTATTTGGACATGGCATCCAAAATGTAAAGAAGTGCTGAGTCTTACCCAGCTAGAAGGTAGAAGTGAGCCAGTTAATAACTCCCTGTTTCTGACAGGTTCTGGCAGAAGGCACAGGGTCATCTGTAAAGCAGCGGGGTAAGACGCAGTGATTTGAAATCCAGCTGCAGGATCTTGCAGAGGCAAGAGATATTTGAAGCAAGCCCAGTGGTTTGAAGGATTGCACTCTTTCCATGAAGGGCGAGAGTGACGCAGAATCCATTAAAAATACAAATGACAGAAACACTGCAACCCATAGGTCTGAAGACTCACTACAACCAGAGAGAATAACTTACAGCAAATGAACTCTGCAAATTGAAAGCACAGTTTTCCTACAAATGATGTAACAGGAAGGCTTCACTTGCAGGGGTGTATCCTGATGTTTTGTGTGAAGGAGCTGGCGCTTGGAGACAGAAGGTGGGTTACCAAGTCAATATTTCCACTCTACCGATTGGTGGTCTTGGGTAAGTTGGTTGATCTCTCTAATCTTTCAATGATAAATGGAAATTCCTTGCACAATGAATTTTATGGATTATAGGAATAATGAAATCTAGTAAAGAACGTGAAGATAGTTTTTAAAGTTCCGTAGGAGTAACTAAAATTTTGGCTTATTCTTTCCCCATATTGCTAGGTAGGTATTTTGAAATGTCAGG
Organism: Paradoxurus hermaphroditus; assembly: GCA_004024585.1. Lineage (NCBI taxonomy): Eukaryota > Metazoa > Chordata > Mammalia > Carnivora > Viverridae > Paradoxurus > Paradoxurus hermaphroditus. The sequence goes on along the minus strand of PITB01005513.1, from coordinate 14,082 downwards.
AGTTGGGTTAAGTTGGGTTAACCATCACTGCAACCATCCTGTGACTATATTAGTTCTTTATAGCTTCTTAACATGGAGAAAAGAGAAGATTAAGGGCAGACATTTTATAGTTTCTTTTTTTTTTTCATTCCCAATTTTCACAAGGAGTCAATACCATCCTTCAGTGGAGTAATAAAAAGAAAATCAACATGACATCCACGATTTACTAGGGAAGCCAAAACACCTTCCTAAGGGGGTTTCGATAATGAAATACTGTCATTCACTTCATCTATTTCAAAATCAAATGGAAGGCCTGAGGGAAAATCTCCCTGAAGAATTAACATTTTTTCATGTTGCATAAACGTATAATACAATAATTTTTAGAGTGGAAGCAATTTTTTCCTGAGTGTCATAAAAGGGGAAGAGGGTAAAATGGTACATTGGAATGAGTCTGAAGAGTCCCACGTTCAAATTTACATTTTCTAAGGTATATATACAATGTTAGTAATCCCTCTGCAAGATGATTGGCTTTTTTTTTCCTCATATGGTGGTTGCTGTTTCTTGTAAATGATTCTCATCTTGTTGAAAATAGGTTCATAAATGGGTGCTTTCATTTTTTTTTCTTCATATGATTAAGATCCATGGAATCCTGTACATGGTAGGCATTTGATACATATCAGCCCAAATCCCGAGATGAGAAATAACAGCAGAAAAGAAATGAAAACTCTGTACTATTTCCTTCAGTCTGTTTTGTGAAGGATTCTGATCAAATAAACATGCTTCTTAAATAGCCTGTCTTTGTATTCTTTACAGGAGGGGAAATCTTTTTGCTCTTTTAAAAATCCAAAATTATGGCTGCTGTTGTGGGAGTGCCTCATACTAACATGGAGAGGAAAGGAGACTGCTATTTTATTTTTTCTTTTTTGGATTTGTCCACAACAGATCTTTGAAGAAAGTTTCCATTTCGGAAATTTTAGTGGTTATACAATATAATGAAAGAAAAAAGATGTGACATCTGTCCATGAGACGCTAGTAGATATTATGAAATCATCTTGGAAATCCATTGGTTATACTATAGTAGCACTATAGTAGCACGCGCACACACACACACACACACACACACACATATGCTTGGTATTCTACTGAATACTACTTTCTATTGTGTGGAAAGAGAACATATTTTCTCTAAAAGACAAATTACAATTATCACATTTTTTCCATTAATTTTTGTGGTGTTATCTAAATTGTAGTCCAGGTACTTTTCTTCCATATGCCTTCACTCTAACCTCCCCTCAAAAGAACATCGCAGTCACAAACACTCCTTCCTCTCTGATCCAGGTCTTCTTACACCTGTAGTCCTGGATCAGACTCCTTTTCATCTCTACAGTCAGAGAAATTCTCTTCTCCATTTAAAAGACTCCTTCCTGCTCCCATTTTAGTGGTAAAAAATTAAGCAATAATAAAAGACTGTAATGAAAGGCAGTCTCCTTTTTCATCAGTCTGGTCTCCCAGTCCTGTCTGCCCCCAGAGGAAGCCAGTTTTTAATTTTTGAACATTCAATAAATATTTATTAACTGTATCTTGTTTGAGACATTACTTCCTTCATCTATTCACTGAAAATATTACTTGCATCACTTGTATATGGCAGCCCTCATTCTAGGTAGAAGTTATTTGAACTTGAACTAGACCAAAGACAGATGGTGGCTCTATGCAGCAGAGCAGTGCTGACTAAATTGTCTATGATGAGGGACAAGATCTTTTCCCCCCAATCCATCATAGCTTGATACATCTATATATTATAGCGCTGGAAAGATAAATGAAAACCCAAAACTTACAAGTAAAATTTAATTATTTCATTCAACAAACACAAAACTACTCTGTCAAATTGTGATACAAGAATGTAAACCCTTATTCTCCAGTTCTTCGAAGACACCAACTTGCCATTAGATACTAGCAAAGTAATTCTCTTGAGTGGAAGAGGCATTTGTACTGATTACAGGCCACAGACATAGTAGGGACCAATTTTCCTCGAATTCCTCATATCCACTAGCTCCAAGGACATTTCTTCCACCACCCTTCAGGGTTTTGGGGACCCATTCTCTTTAGGGAATAAGCTTGCCTGTGATTGTCCTGTGTCATTAAAGAGGAGGATATATTCAGGGGCACCTAGGAGGCTCAGTCAGTTAAGCATTTGACTTCTGCTCAGGTCATGATCTCATAATCCGTGGGTTTGAGCCCCGCATTGGGCTCTGCGTGCTGACGTCTCAGAGCCTGGAGCCTGCTGTGGATTCTGTGTCTCTCTCTCTCTCTGTCTCTTCCCTATTTGTGTTCCCTCTCTCAAAAACAAATAAATAAACGTTAAAAAATTTTTTTAAAGAGGAGGGTATATTCAAATGGAATGTTTCAAATGGGATTCACAGAGTCCTTAGCGGAGCTTGGAATTCTTCTTCTAGGGATTGGCAGGCAATGGATCAAAGCCTTTTAATTAACTGCAAATAATATCTTTCATGCCTTTTTAAAATTCATTAACTTTAGGTTACTTATGGCTTTTCATATGAAAATTGAAAATATAACTTGCTAAAGTGTCTTCACCCCCTTTTCTCTACTTTCCAAATGTGTAGTAATATCTCTATCTTCCTTTATTTTGCTTTTCTTCATTACATAGCACACACACATGCACACACCCCCAAACTGTGCACATATACATGTAAGCCTGTATTTCTCATTTCTTCACTTTTCTAACATCTCTTAACTTCTTCCATTATAAATTGACACGGTAGCATCCTGACACATATAAAGACCTCCCATTCTCTGTTTCTGCCTGCTGATGCTTGTCATTTACATTTTTCTAAGGATGGAATTATTTATAGTCTTCTGCTTCATAATTATATTTAAGTGTTCTACACATTGTTCTATATTTTGTGTGTAACAAATGGAGATTACTAAGTGGTGACTTATGGTTAGTTTTAGATCTATAGTCCTCATGATTAAAGCAAGTGGATTTTTAGGATTGCATTTCCTTTTTCATAAATCTACAGTGAAAACCCTGGGACATCAGTGGAGACAATTGCAAAGTACTGTCACGCCATAAAATATTCAAAATAGGGCAGTTTGGTTGACTTTTCTTGAGCAAAAACCTCTTGTGCCTTTCTTTTGTTTACTCATTAGTTTCCCTATGAGTTTTTTAAAATTGTTTTTTGCTTTTATTATTTTCTTGTACTCATCTTATTAAGGATGTTTTGCAACATTGCTTATGTTATATACGTTATTGAAATTATTCCATTTTTATCCTGAAAAAAACATGTTTCATGGGGGCCTCCAAAATGGGATTCTAATTCAGACAAAATAAAACACTTGCCAGAATTATCGACAGGGCTATCCTGAGATTTCTCCACTAAACGGTTGTTATAATGCATGTGTTTCACTTTTGTGACAGCTACTCTTTGTTAGCTGAAGTCTGTCTTCAAGGGTCCTCCTCAGACAGTATGTATGAAACAGAAAAGCATTGATTCTTTACAATAATATATCGAATACCTATTCTAGTAAGGCTTAAGCCGAAGCACATGTTCCAAACTATTTTTCCTCAGAAACTTGTGTGCCCTTTTCTGCTGGTGGGTCATGGGCAGTGGAGACAGACACTTTGAGCTAACTTGAAATATTAGCTTTAATACCAATATTACTGATAACAAAATAAATCACATTCTTATTTTCTCCTATTTTATCTATCAGTCTTTCAGGCATTGTTTCATTGTGTTAAATTTCATAAAAGTAAGTCTAAGTGTGGCCCATTAAAACATTCTTTGTATATCCTCATTGTTATTCTCTTTCTTTCATCCCCCCCACCACTAATTTTGGAAATAACATTCTTTGTTTTGTGTCCTCTCCAAAGTCTCTGTGCCTTTAGCTTGTGTTCAGGCAATATTTCAACAGAGACTTCATCCGTTGTGTTATAAAGTTCAATGGGTGTCAATCAAGGGGTAACGCCAGATCCCCGCAATTACAAACTGTGTACAAATATACTTAAGCCTATATTTCCTAATTGCCATATCATATGGAAGAGATACTTTGCATAGTCATGTTTTTTTAAAACTCTGTGTCCCGTCATGGCTCTGTAATGTCTGGTACAAGTTTTATATTCTTTTATCTTAATATTTTCTCTTTAATGATTCCCTTCAAATATATGTTGCACTTTGTATGTCCACTTGTATTTTACAGTGAGGGAATAAATAGAAGTCCTATGCCTAGGAGTGTTGGATATGACAGAATTAAAGAGCTTATGATCTGTCTAGCTTTGCCTGAGTGCCTGGGTGTGCAGAGACCCTGGAGTTGCCAGAAGGATGATGCATTCAATCTAGAATTCCAAAACCCATGACACCTATTTCGATTTAGGTAGGATAGATCAACTACTCACTCAGATAGAGTCCAACACATTAGCAAACTGGGGTTTTTGCTTCAAACCTTTGTTGGAATCTCTCATCTAAGGAAGGATTACCTTCCCATTACATTTCACCTATGTGAATTTAGAATTATTACTTATTTTTCCATGATTTCAGTAGGATCTTGGGAGCCCTGAGACTCAGTCTTATGTGCAAAGTCTGACACAAGGTAAGTAATGTAATATTTGCTATACCAATATACATGGTATTTGGCACTCAACCTATGCCATCGTGTCTTATAAATATTTTTGCTGTCTTATATTTTCCATATTAATTTAAGAATAAAAGCTCTCTGGTCACCTGGAGAGGAGAAATCTCTGTTCTTACAGTGTGGCTCTTACTGGGTGGATCAGTGGGCTAAATGTCAGTCTATTGTTCTGCTTGTTGCTACTACTATCATTGAGCTACTAGCCTCCTCTTATCTTACTACCAGGGTGTTCTTTAGGCATCAATTTTGCCTGCTCTGTAACAAATAAAGTCGATACCCTTAGAGAGAGTTGAAGAAATCTCTGTTCTTACAGTGTGGCTCACCTCCGGGTAGAACATCCAGTACCGGGTAGGTACTGGATGTGGGCACAATGGCCTTCTTCCAGGTAGATATACCTATGCTATAAGTTGAGTGTCGTGTGGCAATAGTAGTCCCTGGGCTTCGTGGTTTGGCTCTTTCATCATGGAGCCAGCAGTCTATAGGCAAGCGGGGGAAAGCCAATGAATTCCCAGTATTCTCAACCTTCTGTGACTGGGGTGCAGCTTCTGTTTTATGAATGGGGGGTTGCTGGAGGAGGAAACACCAATCCTCTTGGCCACAGCTACCTGGACTACAACATCCATGACATATTGCTAGGGAGGAAGATGAGAGATACTGGATACGTACACCTCCTAGAGTAAAACCATAGCTTTTGATTGGGAATTGGGAGAAGAAAGTAATTCTTGTCTTGGCCACAGATACATAGTATAGAGTTTTCTTCACACCGAGTTGGGTATGAAGGTGGAGGCAAGTGCAGATCTTGGGTCATATGCCACAAACACACAGACACACACACCCACATGCACATACACATATGCACATGAGAAGATTCTTGCTGTTATTACTAATATTTAATAGATTTTCTTAAATAAACATTTCTTTATTTTATATATATTTTAGGAAAATTCCAGAGAATTTTATTTATTAATATAATTTTAATTTTAGCAGTGAAATTGTTGCTTCATAGGAGAGAGGATCTGCTGAAGTCCTTATATGGCCATTCTGGAAGTGAGAGGGCAAATTTTTGACTATGTAAAATTTATTCTATGGGCAGAGAGACTTCAGAAAAAAATAAAACCAGTCTTTGCAGGCTTTAACAGCAACACGTAGCAACAAAATGCTTTATAAAGGCCTCAGGACTGGTGCAGGGCTTTGAAATATGAGTGAGATTATAATATAAAGATGCCTATGGCATCAATACATGTGAGGGGTCATTTCAGCACTGAATAGAGTTTGTAAACCTTTGTCTTTTTGGAAACCCTTTATTTAATTTATATGAAATACCTGTAATATATCCAGAAGTCATACTTAATAATACCCCTAGAAATTTCAGGAGGATATTAACTGTAATTAGTTTTCTAGGGTATGAGCAAAAAGGACATATCATATTTAAACAATAAGGAATGGCTACATACATAGTTCATTCACATCGGTGCTTGAGGATGGTTCATTTAAACAAAAATTGATGTCCATGTCTGATCACAAGCCTGAGAGCTTATTGCATTGTGTAGAGGGCACAAAAAATCTCTTGGATAAAAATGAACGTAGACTAATTCATTAACACTTCACGATAAAACGTGTGAAATAAACGCATAGTCTTTCCTTTCACTTTGTTTGCAGTTCTTATGATGCAATCATCTATTATTTCAGATACCCAGTGCTTTCACTCCAGTTTTGTAGTTTGAGTATTTATTGTTTGGAATGATAATCGGTTATTTTTTCCCAGCAGTTTGACCGACTATTTTCTCAATATTTCTCTTCTCTAATTATTACCATGGATCAAATACAAGAAATGCTGGCTTTTCCATTGTCATGATCTCTCCTCCATTTTTCTGGTATCCCAGTCATAGATATTGGCAGCTAAAACTGGAAAAACTCTCAGGTGAAAATTATCCAGTAAATTGGATTTGGGTTACTGTGGCTAAGTCATGGCATTTTTAGAGTTCCCACTGTGTTTCCTCAAGCCCTGCTCCCTTAGGCAGTCACAGTTATTGATTCCAAAATACTCACTTTTATGGATTAAGATCAATACTTGATTCTTCATCACGAACTCTGCCTCTCAACTAACTCCTATCGACCACTGTCTTCACTTGCCACTATCCTAACAATAATAACAAAACTCTTGTCTCTTGTAGATACCTTTGAACACACTGAAAATTGGATAAATAAATGCATTCTTTTTGTAGTTTCTTTGCCTACTCTCGATAGAATTTTCCATCATGTTCTAGCTATAACTTGTCTGAATTTATTGAAACTAAGGTGGAAGTTGGGGAAGTATAACCTCTCAAAGAACAATTCTTTTAGATTCATGACAACTGGAGAAAACATTTCTTTCTACACTGGAAGATACAGATGACAATGGAGCTTAACGTCTTCATAAGTCCCTAATTGATCAGGAGAAAGGCTTTAAGATTAAGTGGTTCTGAAGGATATATTCTGATATGCCATATTAAAATTCATTTTGTAACTGGAGGAATTTTTGTCATACCTTCAACAGTGAGGTCAAGACAATGACTAGATTGGTTATCTTTGCTATATAAACTGTATTACTCTAAATTAAATTGATTTTTTGATAATCGTCTTTAATAATTACTTTATACTCTACTCTCTGTCCTTTTTCTTACCTGGATTCCTACATGATACCATGTGTTTTTCATGCTAGGAGGTAGTGTAATTTCCCTGCCCATAGCTCCTCTGAAAAACCTCTGGCCCAGCCTTCACAATTTTACATTATCTATACTTCCTACTGATCCCCTATTACCTTTTGACCATTTGGCATATTCAGTATAAAACCCAGCTCATGGCAACTCCATAGGCTTCCCAAACAAAACAAAGATGGTATGAACACAGGACTGAACCAAGATAATTTTCTACTGAAAAGTGAATTTATTTTCCAGTTACAGAAATGGGTGAACTGAGAAAAATAAAATGCACACATTTCTAGGTATCCTAGTAAAGAACTCACCTCCCAATCTTAATCCTAAACTTTCTGGAAACCATGTGAATTTGTCGGCAAACAAATAACTATCCTCTAATTGAACTCACAGGATTAGCAGACAAGAAAGTCTCGTTTTGATTTGTTAATACTCTGGGTTTTTTTTTAATTTTAATATTTATTTATTTTTGAGAGAGAGACTAAGCGCAAGTGACAGAGGAACAGAAAGAGGAAGACACAGAATCTGAAGCAACTCCATTCTCTAAGCTGTCAGACACAGGACTCAAACCCATGAACCATGAGATCATCACATCCAAAGTTGGATGCTTAACCAACTGAGTCACCAAGGTGCCCCTAGATTTGTTAATGTTATGGAGAGGCTTTGCAGTCTTCTACTGGAACCATTAACAGTGTGCTTTAGAAGGTCAAATCTTCTGCCAGAGGCAAATTTCACCCTCGTACTTGTAAGAGGAGACAGGCCTCACATTTCATCTCTGGCAGGGCTGCCACTTAGCCTAAAGAGCTGTGTCTGGAGCCACTTCTAACCTCTCTTCTTTGGGAGCACTAGTCAGCTCAGGCAGTCATAACAAAATACCACACAATGCCATTTTGTGGCTTAAACAACAGAAATTTCTTTCTCACAGTTCTGAAGGCTGGAACTTCAACCCAAAGGTACAGTCAGGGTTCGTTTGAGTGATCTATCCCTGGCTTGTGGATGGCCGTCCCCATGGGCGATCTATTCCTGACTTGCAGATGGCCATCCCCATGCTTTGTTCTCACATGGCTTTTCCTCTTTGCTCAAGTGGAGAGAGAGAGAATCTATTGTGTATTTCTCTTCTTGTAAGGACATAAATCGCATCAGATTAGGTCCTCACCTTCATGACCTCATTCAACCTTAATTACCTCTTCAAAGGTCTCATCTCCAAATACAATCCCACCAGCCATTGTAGCTTCAGTGTATGCATTTTGGGGGCATGGAATTCAATCTTAACAGGATCTCTGTCTGTACATGAATGAATCACTTCCTCATTTCTCTAGCCTTTGGTCAGGTAGAAATTCATTCAAATCCATTTTCTCTGATTAGTCAAATAATTACATGACCCCAAACTAGCCTCAGATTCTCTTTCCCCAACCTTTATCTGATTTCTATTGCTGGGTCTCAGTAAACACCTGGAGAAGGCTGGAGAGCCTACCAATTAAAAACAGCATAGTAACCTATTTGCAATCTGTAGTTAAACTCAGTCACACAGTTATGTCTTAAATCACTGTAGGCCAAAATTTCACACTGTATTATAAACAGATGGATTGCATCAGCTACCATTACATGTAGGTCTAGATGCTCCAAAAATGTGTGTAACCAAAGGAAGATGGTAATACTACAGAGTACTCTTTGCTTTGGAGCACTACCCAGAGATCACCACCAGGCACAATGGTGGGGTGCTCTTGGTGACAATGGAGTCTCTCATTACAGTATCTGTGGTGCAGAAATAAAAACTGCAGTTCACATGTACATGGCTTAGGGCAACTAAATTGGGATACATCATTCATTCATTCATTCATTCATATGTTTATTCAACACTTGGGATTTGGTTTTATTCCGATCACTAAATATGCCTATGTAGTATCACATAGAGCTGGTAATACAGTTTATTACTTGAGGTCATTTTTATTACTATGTAAGTTGTTTTTATCCTCAGCAGTAAATTTACTCCAAAGTCCATAAGAGTTCAGTGGTTAAAGATGGGAGGTTTCTGTAATACGAACGCAAGGGATTAAAGATGAGCATAAAGTTGATAATAATTGTGGAAACTTGCCTCCAGTTATTCTAAAGATACACTAGATTCATTCATTTGATCAAAGTCATTTATTACTCAGGATGACTCTAGTACAACAAAAACCTGTCTTAAATAATGAACATATACAGAGAGTTATAGTTAATTTTTTTAGTGAGACTACAATTACCAAACTGATAATATGTTATTTTTAAGTAACTGCTTATAAACATTCTTGATAAAATATTTATTCTCAGTATTCATGATTTATAAAAATAACTCAAAAAGTTAAAAGAAAAGAACTTAAAAACTGAAGGCAGTTTAATCTCTAGTTTAACGTAAGTTTTGGACCTACATGGCAAGATAGAATTTTATAGTTAAACATATTTTTGACAATATAGAACAAGAAATATTTTAAAGCAACACTTATAATTAAATAAAATGCTACTTTAAAAAGGGAGTATATATTTTTTCTTTGCATTAAAAATATTACAAAGATTTTTATTTAAGTGAATTTTCTAGGAAAATTGTTGGTCATATACTTAGCTTAAATGCTTTTTATTTATTTAATTCTGACAACATGACAGATAATATATCAAATGTTTAAAGATTTTTTTTAAATGTTTACCTATTTTTGATATATATAGAGAGAGACAAAGCTTGAGTGGGGTAAAGGCAGAGATAGAGGGAAATACAGAATTCAAAGCAGGCTCTAGGTTCTGAGCTGCTAGCACAGAGCCCGATGTGGGGCTTGAACTCACGAACCGCGAGATCATGACCTGAGCCAAAGTTGATGCTTAACCTACTGAGCCACGAGGGTACCCTACAAATACCTTAAAACTTATCAAAATGAGTACACTTAACAATATTGTAAAGTACTATTTTATCCCCATTTTTATAGTTGGGCAAAAAAAGGAGAGCTTTAAAAACTCAATCATTTCTGTATCTTGTAATGATAATATTATTGGTAAATATACGAGATGTTTAAAAATAAGATGTTACAGTGACAGAGGCTTTGGAGACAAAAGTATTAGGGAAAGTTGGATTTAGATGATCCAACTAAATTGGATCTAGCCTATTTATGCCAGAAATTTCATTATCCATGGATTCTCTGAACTTCTCAGTCCCAAACAAAGTAATGGGGAAAAAATAAAATACTCAGATATGGCATTCCCTGCTTTCTTTTTGAATATTAGACTCTAGATGGAAGGTACCTTGTTTGTAGGAATAGTTTCCTGTCCTTTATTTTTAATAGACAGACATTACATATGTAATTGTAATTACATATGTAATTATACATATGTATATGTAAGTACTATATTTAACTAAAAGTAAGATTTGCGAATTTCCCATGAGGAAAAGGACTAACTGCCATGCTATTCTAATGGGGAGTGTGGTGGGGGGAGGTCACACAGCACCCAGGACTAATGGGAACCCTCAAAGTTGAGATCCAAGGAATTAAATATAATAGCATACAAACAATTACAAGCACGTACAGAAAAATAGAGATGGCACTTATTCTTAGAGGACAACAGTCCAAAGTTTTAGTTCTCCACTGTCCTAAGAGGACTGGTTTTCCACTAAACACATCATCTAGTCTCGCTTCAAAAGAGAGACACTTTTGGGGTGCCTGGGTGGCTCAGTCGGTTAAGTGATCATCTTTGACTTGGGTCATGATCTCATGATTTATGGGTTTGAGCCCCACATCGGGCTCTGTGCTGACAGCTTAGATCCTGGAGCCTGCTTTGGATTCTGTCTCTCTCTCTCTCTGCCCTTCTCCTGCTCACACTGGTCTCTCTCAAAAATAAATAAGGATTAAAAATATTTAAAAATTTTTAATTTTTTTTAAGTTTTACTTATTTATTTTTGAGAGAGAGATAGAGAGAGAGAAAGTTGTGGAGGGGCAGAGAAAAAGTGAGAGACTCTAGAGCAGGCTCTCCACTATCACAGTAGAGCTCAAAAGTGTGGCTCGAACTCATAAACTGTGAGATCATTATCTGAGTCAAAGTCGTACACTTAACCAACTGAGTTGCCCAGGTGCACCAAAAGAGAGACACTTTTTACCACCAACAGCAACGATCAACAGCAGCCACCACAAACAAAGAGCAAAACAAAGCAATAAAGAACAAATGTTTTTGGCGGGGTTTTATTTTGGCTGTGTTTCATTTAACTCAAAGACAACAAACAACCCACATGATTACTCATGCATAAAGTTTATAGTAAGTAATGAGATGCTGCATAACAGTGTTTGATCATATTTCTATCCCTTCCATTGGCTAACTGTTCTTTTGAAGATACTATTTAACTTCACAGTCTTGGTTTCTATCTTTCACAAAATTATATGAAAAATTTACCTCTCTGCTTTTTGGTGATTTGATGTGGATAAACAACAATTTGGAAATTGCTGAATTAAATTAAAAAAAATTGACAAGGAGTATCCCTTATAAGTCAAAACAGTAATTTATATTCAGGCTTATTAAATTAACTTTTATTTTGATTGCAACTTGGTTGGAACTAGTTGAAATTTGTGCAGAGAGATGGCCAGGCTTTTGTGTTATAATGTGTGACCGACCACCATAGCTCACGAAATATATACAGGAAATATTTTAAAACTCCTCGCTACAAACATATGAGTCTCCTTATATTCACCTATTTTGAACTAATAGTTAGGAATGCTTATTTTTTGCACCTTTCCTAGTCAATTCAGAAAGTCCCCAGCTTCTGAGAATTTACAGTCAAACATGAAAATCACAGAGATGAGTTACTCTAGTGTGGGTCAGTGTAGAACAGGGAATGTATGATGCACAGAGGGCCTGTATCAGTCACTGTCATAAATAGTAGTTAAATGATGATCACAGATACACCTATTGATCCAGAGTTACTGGAGAAGAAACTTGGGAATTTTGAAAATCCTCTTTGAAAAAGTGACTATTGAGCTGTAGAATGTTCCTTGAAGGACAGGTAAAATTTGAGTGAAGACACTGACATACATGTGACATTAGAACATTATCTTTGTATTTTCTTTTAAACAGCTAGCCCTGTCTCTGTCTCTCTTTCTCCCTCTCTCTGTGTGTCTCTCTCTCTCTCTGCCTCTCTCTGTGTATATATGTTTGTGTGTCTGTGTCTTTGAATTTCTCATAATTCACTCATGTTAGAACCCAATTTATGTTAATGTCCACCTTTCAATCTGACTGTCAAAGCATAAGATTCTCAGAATCTTTTTAAGTAGGTTTCTTGTTTGCTTCATCTTCTTAATCTGTATCATCTATACATCAACTTCAAAGGGAGTTGCTTCTCTAAGAAAATGATATGTAGATCTGACAAGAATTAAACTGGGTCTACCATGTGGAGTGGAAGTTCTGGATTAATATCAGCATCAGCATTAGTATATGTATGCTATTCTGTGAGAAGTGTGAAGAAAGTATAAGATCAGTTAACTTAGAAAATTATATTTATTAATTAATTCTACATCTGAATGCTATATATTATTTTTATACATAAAAACATTTTAGCAACTAGCTTAGTTTTTTTAAGAATTTAGTTCCTATTCCTTCCAACATATAGGCATGTGGCTGTCAGAAACTAGATAACATAGTTCTTTGCTAACACATCGATTTATTTTTTTTGTAAATGATGCCATAGATAAGAAAAATTTTTGTCTAGGAGTTGCTTGTACTATGTGGTAGAAAAGTTCTAGAAGTCTCTAATGGTTCACTGAAGAGTTAAAAGTTAATAGCATGGATTTGCTATGCTATCCTGAGTTTAAATTTTTGTTCTGATAAATTCTAACTATGTGACATTGGGTAACTTCATTTTACTTATCTCAGTTTCCATATTGAATTCCCATTTGAAATGAGAATTTTTGTGACACTTGAATAGAATTATGGAGATGTATGAAAACTTTGGCTTAAAACCTGTATAAGGTAGAGACTTGAAAAGTTGTGGGCTGTGTGTATGTGTGTGAACACACACATACACATATCCTTATTCGTAATATATTTAGGACAGAAAGAAGTGAGGAAAGTTATAGAGAAGAACATGAGCTAGGTCCTGACAAAGAAATAAATAAATACATTTGAATTGAATATATGTCTGCAAATAACATAAGTAAAATCAATGTGAAAAAATAAATGCTTTAGTGTCCTGTAAACAGAGAAAGCAGGAACCTGATCTAGTATAATCTGTGTGCCCCCTTTTTCTTTTTTTGACTTTCTTTTTAATCTCACTAGTCAAAACTCCACAATCAACATTATCATCTATGCAAAGAAAGTCTCACTAAAAATTGCAATAAATAAGAAACATGAGAGGGATGGTTTGTGAAGTTCATACATTTTTTTCTTGAAATTGTGAGTTACCTGTGGTTTCTGATTTAACAGTTGAAACTTTGTCATTACTGCATTATTCCATTAATCAGAATATCTAAATGTGGCAAGGGAATCTATTTTTAAGAATTTTTCCAAAGGATTCAATACAAATCACCAAAGTACTACATTGAAAAACAATGATGTAAGCCTCGTCCAGAAAAGGCGTCTGTAATATAAGGCCCAAGTACTACTGAGCAAAATGATTTTCACAGCGCATTTGCGCTTGTTTGGTGGCCGACTGTGTGCATCACCAGACAGGACTTATTAGATGCAAATTGTAATAAAATAAATCTACAAATATCTGAGCTGGTTGTTGTAATAGAGAGCAATTTTAGAATTCGATAGGAAA
>PITB01005512.1:10297-98921 GCA_004024585.1 Paradoxurus hermaphroditus | reverse complement strand
TGAGGCAGGCTCTGCACTGAGAGCAGAAAGCCTGACGCGGGCTCGAACTCATTAACCACGAGATCACAACTTGAGCCAAAGTTGGACACCTAACTGGCCAAGCCACCCAGGCGCTCCAAATCTAAGTGGAAATGATTTCTAATAGTTAGGAGAACGTAGATTTCTAACAAACTCAACCAGTTTTGCCCTGAAATTTAGGCTCAGGGACTAACTTAGTATTTCTTTAGGAATCCTGGGTTGAGAAGTCAGTACACTACCTTCAGTGCTGTCTTCAGGCGCTCAGTGTGACTTCAAGGAGAATGAAATGTCAAAAAGTAAATCAACAGTTTTTGTAGGAAATAAAAATCCTTGTAATATTTTTAGTTGCAAAATATTAAGATGTATTATTAAATACCCATCAAACCAGGGACGCCTGGGTGGCTCGTTCGGTTAAGCGTCGACTTCGGCTCAGGTCATGATCTCACAGTTTGTGGGATCGAGCCCTGCATCAGGCCCTGTGCTGACAGCTCAGAGCCTGGAGCCTGCTTCGGATTCTGTGTCTCCCTCTCTGTCTCTCTGGCCCTCCCTTACTCATGCTCTGTCTCTGTCTCTCAAAAATAAATAAACGTTAAAAAAAAAATACCCATCAAACCATACCATCATATCTGATGTGGCAAGAGAAGGCATTCATTTCTGTACATTAATTTCCTGTTACAGAGGAAAGAGTTTATGGATTGTTCATTAGTTACTTAAAACAATGTAGTAAAGCATTTTGAAAGTAAATAGCACGAACTTAGCACAATATTTTCATCACAAATAGAATCTTTCTACTTGGTTCTTAAATACATTTGCTGTTTTAAGGCAGAGAGTGCAAAATAAGACAAAATTTGCATAGGCTCTCAGATACTGTAGTAAAGTGTTTTCACCATGACGTACGAGGCCTCTCATTTTTATGGTGGGTTAAATACTTTTTGCTCATTTATATTTCTCTTGTTTCTGTGCATACAGAAAGCGTATATAAAAACTTTCTCTGTCATTAATATCAGCAGACTCACAGAGGTTTGCTTGCAGAAACATCTATGAGACTAACCTGTAGGCATCTATTCAGGACGCTGCGGTGTCTTCAGCGTGTGGATTGCGTCGCTTAGGGCACTCGAACGCTGCCGCTAAAACAGGATAACGGAGATTTTTCTTTAATTTTCAGGAAAGATTAAATCAGTGGGTGGGATTTTCTCAATTTAAAGTTTTTCGTCTCGCGATTTTAAAAATAGATAAGTATTTTCAAAACTTGCAGTAAAATAAGACCTAACAAAAGTTACCTTTTTAATCGTTTCTGGGTGTGCAGTGTAGGGTCCTCAAGTGCCTTTACTGTTCCGCAGCCGTCTCTCCCACCCGCTCACTGGGCTTCTTCCATCGTCCCAGGCTGCACCTGTTGTCATGAAAAATAACTGCCTTTTCTCCTAAGCAAGCAGCGTTCCGGTTTACATGCTTTTTTTCTTTTACCATTTATCATCTGTTTTTACAATATAACTAACTATGAGATATTAAGCAGAATCTTTGATAACTGCAGGCAGTAACAGAAAACCCATTTTGTGCTTCAGATATTCTATTGCCTTCTCTACTGAGCTCGCATTAAAATTTTCATATCACACATGTGTAAGATCTGTGCAAACACCGGAAGCGATTTTGCTGTTTTCTATACAGATATTTTAGGGTGTTATGTAAACAACTGTTCGATTTTAGTTTAATCTCATAAGAAGTGTTGCATAGGAGCCATAAAAATAATGATTTTCAGGAAATCCCTGTTCTTGCCCTAAGAATATTAATATTGCATTCCTAGGTAATATTTGCTCATCCACTTTTTCTTTTATTTTTTAATTTTTTTAAAAAAGATTTATTTTTGAGAGAGAGAGAGCGAGTGCACAGGAGCAGGAGGGGCAGGGAATCCCAAGCAGGCTCCGCACGGGCAGCACAGAGCCCGATGTCGGGCTCCAGCGCATGAACGTGAGATCATGACCTGAGCCAAAATCAAGAGTCGGACGCTTAATTGACTGAGCCACCCAGGCGCCCCTTCTTTTTCTTTTAATCATGAGAACTCTCTTTCTGACTGACCGCCTGGTTTACTCCAAACCCGGCGGGTTCCCTCACTCTCCTCGCCTCCCTGGGGGACTTAGCAGTTCGCGTTAGTGGCAGGGCCTCCCCGAGCCTTCTCCCCTGCCTCGCCCTTGGTTCTCACACTCTCAGTTGTCTGAGTTGGAGAGTTTGCAAAGGCTCTAAGTCTGGGGGCGCAGCGGGCGTGCTCGGGGCAGGCCCACCTCAGCGTCAGGAGGGGCGGGGGAGGGCCGAGAAGACGGTCTCCGTTTCCAGCCAGCCAGTCCTTCTCCCAGACTGCGGGCGGGCGCTGTCAGCAGACGCAGTCTCTAGGCTGGAGTCCGTTTTTAAGGGATCCTCGTTCACTGACCGCCGCGAGAGTTGGAATCAGATTGAAGTTTCTTGGTAAAATGAACATGATCAATTTTCGCTTTTCAAAACTGCGGGCCAAAGCTCGGGATTGTGGCAGTCCGGTGCAGCGGTCTTCGGGCTGGGGAGTCTCCCCCCCGGGGGGTGCGCGCAGTGTTCGGGAGTCCGATTCCGCGTCCTCAGCCTTCCTGCGCATTCTAGAGTCCGTCTGTGTGAGCACGCCGTACAGTCTGTTAATTTCCTTTTTCTACTCCGATTTCACAGTTCCCCGCCTCCCGCTTTGTGAGCTAGAGGTACACTCCTTACGTGGCACAGATCCTGCCGGGTGGTGCTTTGGATCTCGAAGATGTCCTGGGTGGAAAACAAAAGGGACCGAGAACACAGGGCTCCCGAGGGAGGCGAGGCAATAAGAGCTTCTAGAAAACCACTGAAGCAGGTGTTTCAGTTCCCTAGTTTATACACCTGTGGCAGAGTTCTGTCCCCCATCATCTTGCTCAGAGCTCAGAAACAGAGTGGTTGACACTGGGCTATGTCATAACACATTCATTTGAAGTAAAAATTAGAGTCATACTTGTTCTAACAGAAAATAAGTCTTATTTTTTCTCATCGGTTTGACAGTGAGGACTGGCTTTGTCAATTAGATCATACTGTGGACGTTTCTCTTAAATTTTTCATAAGTTCAGGTTTTGTCGGAATACTCTTTAAAGCACACGTAAAATATGAAATACATTGGAAATTAAATCATTTACAACCATTAAATCTATAATTAAATATTCGAAGTGTGCCTGGGTGGCTCAGTCGGTTAAGCGTCCCAACTCCTGATTTCAGCTCAGATCATGATCTTGTGGTTTGAGTCTCACATCCGGCTCTGCACTGTCAGTGTGGACCTGCTTGGGATTCTCTCTCTCCCTCTCTCTCAGGCCCTTTCTCTCTCTCTCAAAATAAATAAATAAACTTAAAAAAAAAATAGGCGTTTTATCTAGTACATCTTGTCCTAGTTTTCTAAGAGGTTTAAAGTTTTTAAAAATATAAATTGTTATTTTATTATAAATATACTATAAATTTAATAATTTTGTTTGATATAATTGTATTGGATTTTATCTTTTTTTGCATTCATTGAGATAATCATGATTAAAAAAAATTTTTTAATATTTTTTATTTTTGAGAGACAGGGAGAGACAGAGTATGAATGGGGGAGGGGAAGAGAGAGAGGGAGACACAGAATCTGAATCAGGCTTCAGGCTCTGAGCTGTCAGCACAGACACTGATGTGGGACTTGAACCCATGAACAGTGAGATCATGTCCTCAGCCTAAGTTGGATGCTTAACCGACTGAGCCACCTAGGTGTCCCATAATTTTTTATCTTTGTTTCAATAACATCATGATTAACAATGAAGTTTGGATATTGAACCAACCTTTACATTTTTGGAATAAACCCAGTGTAGTTGTGATGTATAAACATATATTTCTCAATTTGATTTGCTAGTGCTTTGATGACCTTTTTTTTGCATTGTGTACACAAGAGGGATTAGCCTAGAGTTTTCTTATAATGTGTGCAAGGTTTTGGTATCAAGATTATGCTGGCCTCATAACACAAGTTGGAAAGTATTCGCTCATGTAATGACAGTGTCGTTCCTACTTTAGGTGTTTGAAAGCTTGGAAGAATTCAGTGACAGATCTAGTTCATCTGGAGTTCTCTTTCTGGAAAGATTTTTAAGTAGAGATTCAATTTCTTTATTAAGTGTAGAATTATTCAAATTTTGTATTCTTGTGACAAGTTGAGTTTTCCTAGGAATTTGCCCATCTTAATTTTCTTTAATGTTTATTTTTAGAGAGACAGAGATAGAGTGCAAGGAGGGGAGGGGCAGAGAGAGAGGGAGACACAGAATATGAAACCGGCTCCAGGCTCTGTCAGCACAGAGACCGATGCGGGGCTCGAACTTGGGAACGGGGAGATCATGACCTGAGCTGAAGTCGAATACTTAACCGACTGAGCCACCCAGGTGCCCCAAGAATTGCCTGCTTAATCTTAGTTTTAAAATTTCTTGGGTAAATTTATTCAAAATAATAATTTTCAGTTTACTTTCTTAAAGTCATAATTGTACATTTTTTCATTTCTAATATTGCTTATTTACATCTTCTTTTGATATCTTTTTAGAGATATGTCAATCTTGTGAAAGAATCGGTGTTTTATAATGTTGATTTTATCTATTTTCTACTTTATTAATATCTACTCTGAATCTGTATGTTTTCTTTCATTTAGTTTTATCATTTTGTCTGTTTTTTTAAAGTTCTATGATTAATTTAGTAATTCTTATCATATTTTCTAAAATAAATTTTAAGGCTAATCTTTAGATTTCTACTTAACCACTATGATTACATCCTATGTGTTTTGATATGTTGTCTTCATTGTTGTTCCTTTTTAAATGTTTTCTAATTATCTAGTTCTGTTTTTTTCTTTATACTGTGAGTTGGTTAGAGGTATGTTTTAATTTCCAAATGCTTTTTTTAAAAAGTCATTATTTAAAAAAATTTCTAATCTATTTGTATCAGTGTTTAACACATATAAAAGTTCCACGTGTTTTAAAAATAATGTTTCTCTTGCAGTTGTGTTGTATCTATGTCCACTGGGCCCAGCATGTTATTTAGATTGGTGAGATTTTTGTCTGCTTCACCTATCTGTTACAGAGAATGTTTTAAGAGATATATCTTGATGGGGTATTTGCCAATTTTTTATTGTAACTCTGTCAGTTTTTCCCATTATATAGTTTGAGGCTAGATTAATTAAGTACATAAACTATAGAACTATTATGTTTTCCGGATGAATTGCACCTTTATGTAATGACAATCATTATTTCTAGTGAGGATTTTTGGCATAAGTAGATTTTTCTCCCTCCCTCAGCGTGAAGTATTTCTGTATTTTAACTGTAGTGTGTAGGCCATTTACATTTATTGTAAATATAGATTTGTTTAGATTTACTTCTAGCATATTTTTCTTTCCTTTTTTTTTTTAAACTTTTAAAATACTTATTTTTCCATATGTCCTCAGTATCTTTGGGATTAATTCAGTATATTTTCCTGAACCAGTTTTCACTTGTGCTTGTTTGGCTGACATACACTCGATTTCTCTTCATTCAGTGGTTACCCACTTGAAACTTACACATACAGGTTGTCGAAGTGTAAAGTTAATCACTGTCTTCTGTGCTTCTCTCAAGGATCCTCTCCTGGGACTCCTAGTCTCTGTGTGTTTTAAAGAGAGACAGACTCTGATCAGGATAGCTTGGATAAGGTGTCTCCTGGGTCGTAACTGTTGTAAGGTGTGGGGGAGAGGGGGAATTTTAGTAGCGATATAGTCACCGGGTTTCTGTCTCTTACCTCCTTCGCACCTCCTTCCCCTCTCCTGTACCATAAATTGACTTTTATCAGCCATTTTCAGGAGATGTCTACTACAGACTTGCAGCAAACCCAAATGTATGTAATTTCACATACTTTGAGTAAGACTTCTCACACATTCGGAGTGGGGGTAGCCTCTTCCCTTGCCCCTTCCTTCTCCTTATTCTTCCTTCCTTTCTTCCTTCCTTCCCCTTCCCCTCTTCCCCACCTACCCCTCTTCCCCACCTACCCCTTTTGGTTTGTATATATGAGTATTTGAAACCTATCCAGATCAAGTCCCACACCCAGCTGGTCATCTCTCCACGGCTGTGCTGTTTGAAAAGCCTTGGGTCATTTACGTCTCTTATCTTGTACTTTTCCTTCTTTTCCATGAGTGTTTACGTGGTTGAGAATTCCTGGGAGACTGAACGGGTCATTCCACAGTTAGAATGAACCGTGCATGCCCTAACAGCTAATGGAGGTTCAGGACCACGGACAGATGTGTGCGAGCCACCTGTCCGTCTCCTCTCCCACCCAAGCATTCTAGCAGGCTAAGACATTCTTTGGAAGTTACCACTGCTCCTCATTCGTTTTATTTCTAGCTGAATTCTTCTCCATTTTTGTCATCTTAACAGGCAGGTCTTGCCTTTTTGAAGTTTTCATCTCATCCGCTTATAAAATACTTATCTTACCATCATCATTGAGTTAATAAATAATTTAGTGTCCTTGAAGAAACTGAGAATTAGATAGGTTAAGAAATTTATCCAGCCTTAACATAGCTATTCAATTATAGTACAGTAAGGTTTGGAACTTCAGGTTAGAACTCTGAAGACAGAGCTCTAAGTTACTTGATATACTTGATTTAAAGCTTGTCGAATGTGTATTTTAAATTGATTTATGTTTATTTTAAAAAGTATCCATTTGCCCCATTTTCTCTGGTAATGCTCTTTCTTTTTTCTTACTGCAGTGCAAGAGCTCATTGAGTTTTAGGAATGGAAACTCTTTAACAATCAGTTGACACATCTCTTCCCTATTTGTAATTTATTTTTCTTTTAAACTTATTTAGAGTATTTGTAAAGTTATATGATTAACGAAGACATTATGTTATTGAATTTATGAGACTCTAAATCTCAACCTTATAGTATATTTGCTGCTGGAGTGAGCATAGTTTCACCCTCATAGAATTGATCAGCTCGGGTATGCTAATGAATTCACCAATCTCAAAATTTATAAGAGGCACGGTAGATGATCTCGCATGCGAGTTCAGCAGTGTACAATACAAAGCAGATCTGTCCAACACTGGAGGCGTTCGTGTCAGCCCCACCTGTGCTTTTTTCCTGGGGAGAAGTTTTTGTCAGAAATTTGCTTAAAGAAAGGAATTGGAATAAGGATGGTTATTCTGGTGAGTTTAAGTTCTGATAGGCCGTGATTGGAATGACGGGTCAAGCAGATTAATTTTGTCATTTGTCAGCACCCCATCTAATGTGTCTGCAAGACCACGACCTAGTTTCTCACCAATATTCTTTCTTGATCAGGGTCTTCTCCTGGCAACATTCTTTCTTTAGTTGTGATGATTTTACCATAAGATCTTGCTCTTCATTAGGAGCAATTAAAAAAATTTACATGTCCTGTATGAACACATGTTTATTTAAACTATTCAAATAATAGAAGTATAATTAAAATGTATTGAGTCTTTGTATATGCCAGTATCATGCTCAGTATTTGATTTTCTTAATGAATTGTAAAACCTGTTGAGGGACTTAGATACTGTACACCGTTGTTCATAGCAGTATTATTTACAAAAACTAAACGGAAGAACTCAAATGTTCATTGACTGATGAATGGATAAAAATAATATTTTATATGTGTATATTTATAAATTATATGTATTACAAGTAATGTGTGTAATAATGTACATTATATATGAATGAAGTACGATTCAGCCATAAAAAGGAATGAAGTCCAGTACACGTTGTAAGATGGACGGTCTTTGAAAACATTGTTACGTGAAATGAGCCAGAAGGAAGCCACGTATCGTATGGTCTTCCTCTTGTATGAGGCGACCAAAACACACAAATTCATAGAGAAAGAAGGCAGATTTTAGGTTTCCCGGGGCTGGGGAGAAAGAGGAATGGGGAGTTACTGCCTAATAGTCGCAAGTTTCTGTTCGGGGCGATGGAAAAGTTTTAGAAGTAGATAGCGGTAATGGTTGCACAACGCTGTGAATACCGTCACCGACGTGTGCTCAGAAGTGGTTAAAATGGCATATTTTGTTATATATGTTTACCCCAAAATAAAAGTGAAAAAACAAACAACCCAGTGATTTATGTTCTGGCATCTCCATTTTGCAAATGAGGTTTAGAAAAGCTAAGTCACTAGCATGAGACCATATAGCTAATAAGTGACCAGCCCTGGCCTTGAGCCCAGGTCTGTCTGACTCAGATTCCGTATTTTTAATCAAATGGTTCTCTGCTTTCGGTAATGAAAGTGAAAAGCCCTTTTTTCCTATTCCCTATTTCCATTCTCTTTATTTCTCAAAATATTTTTTAATGTTTATTTTTGAGAGAGAGAGAGGGAGGGAGAGCGGGAGAATGAGTAGGGGAGGGACAGAGAGAGAGGGAGAGACACAGAATCCGGAGCGGGCTCCAGGCTCTGAGCTGTCAGCACTGGGCCCGTTGCGGGGCTCAGACTCACTAACCGCGAGATCATGACCTGAGCTGAAGTCTGACGCTTAACCGAAGGGGCCACCAGGTGCCCCTCCCTATTTCCGTTCTCTTTAATAGAAGTTATCTCTATTAATTGTTTGACCTGTACCCTTTTAGACCTTTTTCCTCTGAGTCCTCTTAAAAATATGTGTACATTTACAAATGTGTACATTTTCTTTTTTGTGTAATTAACATAATTGTGATAATTTTCTACATATTGTTCTGTAACTACTTTAAAAAAATTTTTTTAACATTTTTATTTATTTTTGAGAGACAGAGAGAGAGCATGAGCGGGGGAGGGGCAGAGAGAGGGAGATACAGAATCGGAAGCAGACTCCAGGCTCTGAGCTGTCAGCACAGAGCCTGAGGCGGGGCTCGAACTCATGAACCGCGAGATCATGACCTGAGCCGAAGTCAGACGCTCAACCGACTGAGCCCCCCAGGCGCCCCTGTAACTACTTTTTTTACTTAACAGTATGCCCTAGAGATGTTTCCCTGTCAATTCACATGGGTTTATTCATTCTCTTTATTGACTGCACGGTCTTTATTACACACCTTATGGTATAATTCGGTACCGTTCTCCTACTTCTTAGATAGTTTCTGGGTTTTTGTTCTCACATACGGTGTTACTTACAGTGCTCGTTTGTGTGTGTTGCTCAAGAGTAGGTACACAGAAGTGGGGCAGATGGAATGCACGTGTAAAATACTAAAAGTTATCCCAGTGTTTCCTTCCCCGGACGTGGATCCCAGTTTAAGCTCCCAGTAATGGCATACGCGCGTGCCTGGTTTGAAGAGCAGGATATTGTCAGTCTTTTATTTCTTCTTACCCCATGGTCAGTCATTGATACTTGAATACATAAACCTCTAGTTTACTTGGAGACAGTTTCCATGTGGCGTTCTTTTCTTTTTAAGGACCCATTTGTATGCCCTGCTCATTTTTCTAATACTAGTCTTTTTCTTATTGATGTGTAAAAACTATGTTCTCTATATTAATTCATGTTAAATACTTGTTGCAAATATGTTTTTTCACTTTTTTAAGATTAGCTTCGTTCATGTTAACTTTGACCTTACATAAGGCCTCAGCGTTTATGTAAGTAAATTCAGCACTTTTTTCTTTTACGGCTTCTGGCCATGTGGCTCTGTTTTGCCGAGAGTCTTCGGCACTTGAGGATGACAGGAATTCGCTCCACTACTTTTTCCTCTCCGCGCTGCAGTTTTTACAAACGTTTATTCCTTTAGTTATGATTCTCTCTTTTGAGTTGTGTGCAGCAGCAGGGATTCATTTTTTTTTTTTCCGCCAAGAGCCTACCTTTCCCCCACTGATTTGAAATTCCCCTTTGATTTTACACCAGCTTTTCAGACAACCGGGGACCTGTTTCTGAGCTTCTTTTTGTTTTGCTGGCCCAGGGCTCAGCAAACTAGGACACACTGGGCAAATCTGGCTCATGGGCTGTTTTTGTGAATAAAGATTTATTGGAACATAGACCCGCCCACTTGTGTATGTGTCGCTGTTGTTTGCCCTGAGGATACAAGAGCAGAGTTTCGACGAAGCCGAAAATACTGATGTGGCCGCCGCAGAACATTTTCCAGCCTCTGTGTTACTCTGTCTCTCGGCCGCACTCTGCCGTTTACCGCAGCTTATACAACGTTTTGATATCCGACCCACACCCACCTACTGTCTGTGACTAAAAAATTTTTTTTGGTTATTTTGCATTTTGTCTTGCAGCTAAACTTTAAAAAACAGCTATTAACCTCAGATATCATATTGGGATTTCTTTTAACGCATACTTTAAAAAATAAAACTTTTCCAAGAGATTAGATAACATTATACAGTTATTTTGCAGTTTTCAAGTATTTGATTCAGTACTCAGTGCTGGCCACAGTCCCTGGCCACAGGCGGAGGCTCAGTAAATGTGTGAACGGTCCGGAGTTCTTTGCACTGTCTCTTTTGCTTGAGACCGCCTTATTCGCTGGGTGTAGATAACCCTTAACAGATACCCGTCACCCTCATCTGACGGCAGCTGTGTGAATTGCATACATGATGGATGGTACAAACCAGGCGTGTGTTTCTAAAGTGACGAAGGGCAGGAAACACTCCTAAAACATTAAAATATCATTGTGCTCTTCCTTTTTTTCTGCCAGCCTTATAGATATTCGATCTAAGTTAATTTATTTAGGTAGTTTTGAGAGAGCATGTGAGCAGTGGAGCGGCGGGGGCTGGAGGGAGAGTCTGAAGCTCAGCCTGGAGGCCCGCACGGGGTCGTGACCTGAGCCGAAGTCAGGAGTCAGATGCCCAACCGACGCAGCCCCCCAGGCGCCCACGTTTGATCGAAGTTTTAAGAGACCGCCGGATTCCCAAATTAATTCCATTTTGTGGAGTTACGTATTCGTGTATCTCTATGAGTAACTGATTGAAACTGAGCTGGAGACGCGTAGGGACGTCACTCGTGAGTTTAGTTGTGTCCTACAGCACTAAACGTGAATTCTTGGCTGAAGGAGCTATGGAGACAAAACCTATTTTCATAGAAATGAATAAATTAAGTATCAGTAAGAGCAAACTGTCTGATACATTATCTTGACTAATTTTTCTTTCCTAAATTTGCAATAGCTATTTTAAGTTTTATTTCTCTCTTTTAAAAAAATTTTTTAATGTTTATTATTTATTTTTGAGAGAGAGAGAGTGCGCGAATGAGCATGAGCAGGGGAGGGGCAGAGAGAGAGGGAGACACAGAATCCGAAGCAGACTCCAGGCCCTGAGCTGTCAGCACAGAGCCCGACCTGAGGCTTGAACCCATGACCTTGAGATCGTGACCTGAGCCGAAGTCAGATGCTTAACAGAGTGAACCACACAGGTGCCCCTGTTCTACTTCTCCTATTCTTCCTTTCTTAACAACTCCAAGCCAGCATTTATCTGCCCTTTCTGATCCACTAAAGACAATATCCTGGATACTCTGGTTTGAACCCCAATTCTTTCATTTATTTGGCTACTTGAGGGCCAGCAAAATGATCAAAAATTAGTTGACAAATATAAAAAAAAAGACAAAAATAAATTCTCTTGCTCGTTTTCTCGTTTCTGGAATGAACTAACGATGGTACCTAGCCTCGTAAGTTGTCGTGAGACCAGTTGGTGTGCACAAAGCCTTTAAGCAGAACTTGTTACTTAGCTGTTACTAAGGAGTCCTCGCTTGTTCTTCTGTGCCGATTAAAAAGTTATTATCTTGTGGTTTCCAAAAATTATTTCCCATATTTTAGCCTGGTGTCTAAGATCCCTGTAAGACTGGGGGTAGAATAAGGATTATGCCTTTTTTTTTTTTTTTTTTTTTTCTCCAGAGAGGGGAGAAGGAGGAGGAGTATGAAATGCTGAGCTTGTTAAATGGAATGAATCTGAAGTGATGAATGCTATTCAGATGACCTAATTTAGGAGAAGCCAGAAAAGTGCTACCGACATGTATGGTTTCAGTTAATAAATGCAGAGATAAAATTGTTGATGGGGGCTGAACTTGACAAAACGTTCACAGGATATCATCTGGCACAGGACAGAATTAGATTTGGAATTTGTGTTTAATATCACTAACCTTTAAGGTGTGCTGATTATTACCCGGAAGGTACAGAGACTCCGGTAACAGTGGCTTCAGACTCCAGGACGGTTACTGTTAAGCGGGGAGTCACGAGGCGGGCAGTCACAGGGCTGGTTCTCAGGCTCCCGGGGTCCGGGATTAGCAGGTCTTTCCCCACGTGGTTGCGAGACAGCTTCTGGACAAGCGCATCAGCACCGTAACCTCCCACGTGGAAAGAAGGGGAGTGTTTGGGGAATGGCTTTCTGTCTATTCTTCTCACTCGCCAGGGAGAAAAACTTTCTCAGAAGCCCCGGGGCTTCACACCGAGCCTGACCAGACAGTGGGAGAAGGGGAAAGGGGCGGTGATGCTCAGCGCATATCAGCTACAATTCAGCATGTGGGGCAAACAAAGCATATGGCTCCACCCCAAAATCTGGGGTCTGCTAGTGAGGGGGCCGGGAAGAGTAGTCGTTCCGAAGGCAACCAGACTGTTGGCCACGAGGCCACGACACTCATTTATTTTACGGGGATTTACAGAGGAACGGGTTTTAAAGTAGTGAACAAAACAGATCTGTCCTCTTGATTCATGAGACTTTTTTCCTCATTTTTTTCCTTTTAAGGTATGCTGTTGTTGGGATGTTACTTAGGCATTTTCTCATCCCCCGAATGCTTATCCTAAGTCTTAGCACTTAAAGGAGCTTCTTTGGATCATCAGAGTTTTAAAATCTATGTTTTGAGGTCCTTGGAAGAAAGTAATTCAGCTTAAAAATGTTTTATTCTTACGGGTCTGCATTAGTAGTTCTGGTTCGGGAGAAAGGAGAATTTGGGGTCCAGAGACGTAGTACACTTAAGCTCAAAGATCAGAAACATGATAAGTGGCAGCAGGGATTCTTTTAATAATACCAGCTAACACTCTGAATCCTTATATATCCTGGCACTTATTACAGATCTTCCTCGCCGTATGATGGCGTCACTTCTCATTAAACCCATCATAATTTGAAAATACCCGACATCAGACCTACCGAATGTCCTAGCTTAGCCTAGCCTGCCTTAAACTTGCTCAGAACACTTACACTAGCCTACAGGTGGGCCAGATCCTCTAACGCTAAGCCTGTAAAAGTGCCGAGTGCCCCGTGTGACTTGGCGGGTCCTGCACTGAAAGCGATAAAACGGAGCGGTCGCAGTTGCTTACCGGCACGATCGCGGGGCTCACTAGGGGCCGTGCCCGCCGCCCAGCATCTTGAGACGAGACCGTCTGCATGTCACCAGCAGGGATCCCCTGCTTTGCATTAGTTGTTTATTTCATCGAGGTATGGGTGCCTGCACAGATGCTTGAACGCCCCTTTCACAGTCTCTCAGGGAGTTAAGGTCCGTCCGACTAAGGCAGACTAACTCCTCGGGGCTTCGATGCCAAGACCATTAACAAGGAAACATCCTGTCGTGTAAATGAAATTCTTCCTTTAACCTCTCCGTGTGAGAAAGTGATTTAATGAGAATTGCTAAAAACGTGTAGAATAAAGTAGCCGTTTTGCTACTCCCCGTCAACCGTCGTGACTAGAGTCGCATTTATTGGAGGGGTGGGAAAGTGCTAGATCAGCGTTGAGGCGAGCTGTTTTTAGGTCCGTGTGGCGTATTTACCTTTCACTCTGCCACCTGGACACCGCTTCCTAAGTGCCTTATCGTTCCTGTGGTGTGTCCTGGGAAGCGGAACTTGCGGGTGCTGGGGACGCGGTAGGGGACATTCTCAGGCTAGCCCGTGGCTTCAGAGGCTTTTTTTTTTTTTTTAACCAAGTGACACTTTCTGTGATGAGCTATAATTCGGTTTAAATTTATACTTAATAGTAAGTTTTGAGATAAGTCTGCATACTTAATACCCTTTAGAACGTGATTTCTCAATCTAAGTTTATGGGGTATCTAGTAATCTTTTGTGTGATACTTAAATTAATTTGAGGTATATGTGCTTTCTCTTGGGGGGAGTGCCTGCTCTTCTCCCTCATTCTCGAGGAGGCCCAGGATTCGCCTCAGACCCCAACCCACCATTCCTTCCCCCTGTTTCGGAGTTATCGATTGAGAGTATTTGTTTTTCTTTTTAAATAAAGCGTGAAGGGCGCCTGGGTGGCTCAGTCGGTTGAGCGTCCAACTCTTGATCTCAGCTCGGGTCTTGATCTCAGGGTCACGGGTTTCTAAAGAAACAGTAAAAGACAGACACAGGGGAGTAAGTTGGTGACTTAAATGATCCGATACACACACGTTATGAATTACCGTGAAACTTCAGTGACTGTTCTTTTTCTTCTGTTTTTTTTTCAATGGTTATTTATTTTTGAGAGAGAGAGACCGAGAGACAGAGTGCGAGCAGGGGAGGGGCAGAGGGAGAAGGAGACACAGAATCCAAAGCAGGATCCAGGCTCTGAGCTGTCAGCGCAGAGCCTGACACGGGGCTCGAACTCACTACCTGGGAGATTGTAACCTGAGCTGAAGTCAGACACTTGAACCGACTGAGCCACCCAGGCGCCCCTCAGTGACTATATTTTAAATTTCTTGAAGCTTTCTTCAGTTCATTTTCACCGTTCGTTTTCATTATTATTTATGTTCTGTCTCTTTAGTCATTGTTACCCACTTATTTTAAGGTGTTTCCAGAGTGCACTCTTCTCCTGAGGTCTTGGGTGCCACGCTGTGTGTGTTGATTGCCAGCTCTCCACTGCGGCGGACTATTTATTTCCTCATCGGTTTAAAGTTGTAGGTTGTGGGCTTGCTTTTGATTGGGGTAGGTTATTCTGGGTTCGGTTCTCTTCCCCCGAGTGCTTTTCTCTGTAGGGTAGGGACCGGATCTAATATTAATGTCTTGGCTACGGACTCTTTTGCCATGTGAGCGGTGTGGGTTCCGACCCCTGCCTCCTGCTGCTCTCCCTCTGCACCCCGGCCCCACCCCGGGTTGCCTTACCTCGTCCAGGATTCGGATGTTCTGTTATTTTCTTACATGGAGAAAGACCCTGGGCTCTTTAGCCAGGGGTCTCGCCTCCTGATTCAGCAGAGGTCCCAGCAGTCACCCCTGACCAGTCACCCCTGAAGCTTTTCACAGCATTGGTTCCTGTGTTTAAAATTTTGGTTGGCATTCTCTCTGTAGTTCTGGCTCTTGGGCGTTTCCCCTTCTCTCTCTCTTTCTCTTATTTGAGCTCGAGTGTATATTTAAAATTTCTAATTGTTCAACGTTTCTGTGTGTTTGTTCTGTATGTGTATGTGGGTGAATCTGTGTTACTTTTGCTTACTATGTTGCCAAACCCATACGGACTGTGTTGTAAATTCTTTCAATAATAACTCAATTATGAAAAATTTATTAAAAAAAACCCATGATGTCAAAGATGCTATTTTAGGTGCTTAAAAGCCAGTAGAGTGCAGCTTTACACCTGTTCTCAATATCTGTTGTTGCCAAAAATCTCAAACACACGCCACATGTAACTTTTGTCTTTGTAGATTACAAGTGATTATTTCACAATATTTAACTAGGTATTAATTTGGAAGTACCCAGAGTATGTGATTTGAGACTCTAGACTAGACACAGAGCTTGCGACAACTGGGGAAAGCTTTAACGCGGCCTCCTATTTCTGTCCCGTCCCTCCTTCCGCGTCAGTGATGGTCTCTTCCTGCCCCGGCGGTGCTCCCTGCCTCTCCTCCTCCACTGCTGATCGGGGTCCATGCCCACAGTGGAAGGACAGGCATGGACAGGATGAGGGAGAGAAAGGTGGAGAGGCTCGGGTCGGGGGGGGAGAGGGAGGAGGCGAGCGCAGGGGCGAGGGGAGGTGGGAGAGAAAGATGGAGAGGCTGGGGGGGAGAGGGAGGAGGCGAGCGCAGGGGCGAGGGGAGGTGAAGAGCTTGCTCCTGGGCGCCCTGTTCGCGCCAGGCCTTCCTACGCCTTCAGGCTCCATCTTTATTTCCCCAGCTGCTCCCCGACCTCCCCCCTTCACCACACCCCTTTTCTGCGGGAACCTCTGACTTTGCTCCTTCCTGGCCGCATGGCGGCCGTGGCCGTGGCTCCTAGCCAGCAGCCTTGTTCCTGTCCCCGGGCCTGGGCAGCAGGGCCGAGGAGGAGGAAGGTGCATCTCAGGAGGTGGCCTGGCGTTTCCTACGGGCGATTTCAGTTCTTTCTCTTTGAGAATTGATTCATTTGTCCTTTTACTCAAAAGCGTGGGCAGTGACCCAGGGGTATGCTGGGGGCTCGGACAGAAATAACGGCCTTCGTCTTCCCTGTTTCAAAGGGATCTGTAGTTTTATTTTTAATTTAGACTTACTTTATATTTGATTCTTATCAGTTTAGCATGTTTATTTCAAAACTTTTGGAAAGAAAGAGGCAGCATGGTGTGTTAGAAAGGCTTTGGAGCCTGACAGATCAGAGTTCGAATCCTGTTTGTGCCACGGTTAGCAGTATGATCTTAGCAATTTGTTTGACCTTTCAGACCTGCCCCCCCCCCCCCCGAAAACGGGAACAGTAGTTACTCTGAATGATTATGACAGCGAGAGAGAATATGGGACAGGTGCTGAGCCTGGTCTTCGCGTGGACAGCTGCCGGCGAAATGGTACCCACCAAATCGTCATCATCGCAGAGTCCGTCCTCAGTACTGAATCACTTTGCTGCCCAGAAGCTCTTTAAAAAATGGGGTGCATTCAGACTACAATGAAGGGATGTTTTTAAACCTCTCTTCCTGACATTGGGGCAGGTTTTCGGAATTAGACATGAAACGATTACTTCCACGTTGGAGCGTCCTTCTCTGAGCAGCCCTGGCATCGCGGGGCTGTGACCGCCGGTTGCGTCAGAGGCCGGTGGCAGGGCTCGGAAGCCACAGGGTAGCACCGGGTGCCCTCGGGAGCTCTGTGCTAAGTTAGCTCTCAGCGGGGACGCCGACACCGACGAGCTGCGAGTGCAAATACAGGGTCTCCGTGACATTCCGGGACGGACGGCCAAGGGCCTCGAGGCAGAGATGCGGCCGGCGTGCAGGAGCCGCCGGGACCGGGAGGAACCGGAGCTGTCAGAACGGGCCTTCATCTGTGCTGCGCCGCCTGCCCGCGCCCCGCTTTTCTCTTGCCGCCGCTTCCAAAGGCCTTCCTCGCTGGCTCTGGCCGCGTGGCGGAGGCCCGGTCCCTGCGGAGCGTAGGCGCCGCCGCCCGCCGTCCGCGGAGCCGAGGCTTCCCGAGCCGCGGCGTTACCTGTTCGTTCTGTGGCCGCGGTCGCCTCTCCGCCCTGGTTCCCGTAACCTTGCCCCGAGGGTCAGGGCGGGCTTTTCGGAGCTCGGGAGGGAGGCGGCGCGGCCGACAGCGCAGAGGGAATGTGCCCCCAGTGACAGCCCCGAACGCACAGCGTGAAGGAAAGTCCAGGCGTTGCTGTCGTTCCATGGTGTGGCACTTGGTGCGACGTCGCGGCGCATCACCGACGCGGTGTAGATGCGAATGTGGTCCGGAAGCACAACAGACGAATTCCAGGGCCTTGATTTTTGTCAGAGGCAGTAATCTAGTGTTAAAACCCCTTCAGTTACTGTGATGAATATGAAGTGGGTTTTTTTGGTAATTTGTCTTACAGACACAAAGTGATTTTAATAACACCGCGTGTCTCACGTGGCCCTGTGGTCTATAGAATTCATGACTTTTTTTAGTATTTATTTTTGAGAGCGAGAGAGACAGTGTGAGCAAGAGGGAGACAGAGAAAGAGGGAGACACAGAAGCCAAAGCAGGCTCCAGGCTGTTAGTACAGAGCCCCGGGCGGGGCTAGAACCCCTGAACCTTGAGAATGAGGTCATGACCTGAGGTTAAGTCAGACGTTCAACGGACTGAGCCGCCCAGGTGCCCCTTCGCGACTTTTTTCTGACTTATTTTTGTTAAATGTTGCTAACGAAATGTGGCAGTAAGTTGGATGTATAATCGACTTTTTTCACATGCGGTAGAGAAACAAGAAAGATTCAAGTAATTGAAATTGTGAATCCTCTGGTTCCGTGTCCTAATTTCATTGACCTTCTGAACTCTCAGCTCTAGTGTAGCAGGGAGTGTTTTCAGCTGCCCCAGACGTCGCGAACGGAATGACAATGACGTGCTCCTTCATAGATGTTTAATAGTTCGTGTTCTTAGGTCATTCTTGCCACAAATTAGAATAATCGGAAGTGTAATTTGCCTGAAGCGTGTGCGCTTGGGACCCTGTTTCCGGACTGCGAGGGAGCCTTGGGAGGAAGTAAAGTCTGTGCGAACGACCTTCGTCTTGTGATCCCGTCGTGTAGAAATCGAAGCCCTTTTAAGTGTCGGAGACGGGTGTCAGAACGTTTCAGGCTCCCACCTCCAGCTCTGATAGGGCCTGTATGGATCAACCCACCTTGTCAACCTTTTTGTTTTTTTTAAGGAGGAAACTAAAGCTTAAAGAAAGCTTTGTTGAGATGTAATTCATACCAAACAGTTCACTCAGTCAGAGTGTTTAATTCAATGGTTTTGGCATATTATCTTACTAATTTTTAACATTGTGGTGGGGTCTGTAAAATCTGCCATCTTAAACCGTTTGTCAGTGTACAGTTCGTTCCATTAATTGCGTTCATTTCACAGCGTCATAGGCCATCACGACTATTTATGTCTTAAACTTTTTCATCGTCCCGAAGGGAAGTTCTGGCATCATTAAGCGGCAACTCCCCGTTTTCTCCCCTCTCCCAGCCCCCGGTAGCTTCTGATCTGCTTCTGTCTCCGAATTCGCCTGTTGTAGATATTTCGTGTAAGTTGAGGCCAACAGTATTTGTCTTTATGTCTGGCTCGTTTCACTCAGTGCAGTGCCTTCAAGATTCATCCCTGTCGGAGCGTGTATCAGACTTCCACCGCTTTTCCACGTCGAATCACTTATCATTGTACGCATATTCGGTTTCGTTGACCCTTTTGTCCATCGATGGGCATTTGGGTGGTTTCTACTCTCTGGCTTCTGTGAATAATGCTGACGAACGTTGGTGCGCGAGGGTCTGCTCGAATCCCTTCTTTAAATTCTTTTGTGCGTGCACCTGGGGTGCGGTTGCTGGCTCACGAGGTGAATGTTGAGCTTTCCGAGGACCCGCCCCACTGTTGGCTAAAGCAGCCGGCCCGTCCGCGGGCTCCGCGCTCTCCACAGCCTCGCCGATGCTTATTTTCAGTTTTTTATTTTATTGTAATTTCTTATTGTAGCCGTCCGGAGGGTGTGTAGTGGTCTCTTGTGATTTCAGGGTGCATTTCCCTAATTATTGGTGATGTTTAGCATCTTTTCATGTGCTTATTGGCTATTTGTAGATCTTTGGAGAAATATTTGTTTAAACTTTCACCCAGTTTTTAATAGAGTTTTCGTTGCTGAGTTATAGGAGTTCTTTACATGTTCTGTATCAGTCCTCTCTCAGATACACGATTTCCACTATTTCGCCTCGTTGTGAGTTGTCTTCTCTATGTCGATAGTCCACTGTATGAAAGTTTTTAACTTTGATGAAGCCCAATTTACCTATTTTTTTTCTTTTATTGACTGTGCCTTTTGTGTCATACCCAAAACATCATTTTGTGTCCTATCTAAAAAATCACGAAAGTTTCTCCCTGTGTTTTCTTCCAAGAGTTTTCTAGTTTCTGCTTATAAGTTTGGGTCTTCGATGCATTTCAAATTCATCGAAAGTAATTACGATCCGTGTTCACCCTTTTGAGTGCGGACGTGCAGGTCGCCCAGCACCATTTGTCGGGAAGCCTGTCCTGTCCTCCGCGAACGCTCTCGGCAACTTTGTCAGAATCAGGTGACCGTGTCTGTGAAGGTTTGACGGGATCCGTGTCAGTGACGTCCTTTGGCGGGTTTGAGTCTTTGTGGCTGGCGAACACACCTGAGTCTGTCGTGAGGTGGGCGAGGCGCGCTGCGGCCGGCGGGAGGCGCGCGGGGCGCTGCGGCCGGGCCCTGAGGACAGGCGGGACGGCGAGGAGCTCCTGAGCCGCGTCCTCGTGGCGCCGCGGCCACAGCAGGCTCGGAACCGGGCGGCCGGCGGGGAGGCGCTCGCTTTCCTTGAGGGCTCCGGCGGCTGCGTCGCCGCTGTAGCAGGTCGCGGGCCTGTGCTCGGCCGGTCGTTTTCTCGGGAACGTCTTCCGGGGACTTTCTGTGGTGAACAATGACTAGTAACGATTTCTTTTATCCTGAAGTTGGTCACGGTTCGTTTTCTCACTAGTTGTTTTCGTCTCACCGGATCACTAAACGGAAAGGTCTGTCAGTAGGTTTACCGAAGAACATCATAGTTGCTCAGACTGGAAAGAATATGAAGTTGTGGAGAAATTCTGGCCAAACGAGTCGGTTTTTGGGCTAACCATTTTCGTTAAAATGAATATTGTTTTATTCACATTCTACAAATTTTATGTTTATAAAACTTTACAGTTCAAAAGATGACAAGACGAACCTCTGTCCTTTGATCCGACTCAAGGGATCTTAGAAACAGCCCTGTGTGTCCGTGTAGTTCTCTTTTTTTTTTTCCAGAACAAGTCACCAACGTGAAATTCCTTGCTTTCCTTTATAGATTTATCACTTTTATAAGTTACTGTAGAATGTTATTTATTTTCGCCTGTTTGTGAAGTTTATGTAAAAGAAATCATACTGTATGTTTTCTGTGACTTCTTTCCCGAGGACTGTGTGCTTGAGGTTTATCTGCATTGCTTATGTTAACCTTAAAAATAATAGTTATTTTGCTAGCAAAAGTGGTTTATTCAGGAATAATAGAGAATTGCAATTCAGGATATGCAAACTGTGGTCAGACTGTCGGCAAGTCCAACAAACAGAGGAGAGGAACATTGTTTTATGGACGAGAAGGAGGAAACCGGGCGGGAGTTGTTTTGAACAGAAGTCCGTTTGGAGAAAAGCAGGCGTGCAGGGTGGCGGCTTCTCCCTGGCCGAGCTGCAGGCGGGATCATTCCTTGCAGGAGAGGCTGTGCCGGCTGCCGTTCCCTGTGGGGCCCGGAATTCAGGATTCTTTCGTGGTGATGATTTTTCTTTCGGCGTCTGTAATTGACAGTTCTCCCCGTAAGTGACGTTGAGTGCTATAGTTCCCCCTTCCAGCCTCCCCTTCTGCATCCAGAATCCACTTGTGAGGTTTCCTGTGATTAATTTTCACACTGAAAGTGGCTGTGGCTTATTTATTTTCACGTCCTTACATTACTTGATTGCGTGAATGAACCCCAGTTTATTTACCTTCACGTAGATGGACTTTTGTTTCCGGGTTTTCATTCTCACGGGTAGTGCCGAAGAGTACGGTCTTTCAGTTCCCAGAGGCGGCGAGAGCTCTGGAAGGCAGCTCTGGACGGCGGGGTAGGCACCTATTCAGTGCGACCGCTGAACGGGAGACTTAAATAAAGTGGGTATGTTCACTCACAGGCCCGCTAGCAGTGGGCAAGGTATTATTCCGCCCAGCACTGGGTTTTACTGACTGTAGTTTCTGCCAGATGTGTGAAATTGTCATTGTGGTTTTAGGTACGTTTGTTTGATTACTAATGAGCTGTCTATCTTTTGATAGGTTCGGGCCATTGTGTTTTCTTCTCTATGAAATACACAAGTTTTCAGTTGGTTTGTTTCTTTGAAATGGATTGGTAGGATATCAGTATGTATTTTGAATACCAATCAATCCATTTTCAGTTATACGTGTCACAGTTACTTACTCCTGG
The DNA here is from genome assembly GCA_004024585.1 of Paradoxurus hermaphroditus. Lineage (NCBI taxonomy): Eukaryota > Metazoa > Chordata > Mammalia > Carnivora > Viverridae > Paradoxurus > Paradoxurus hermaphroditus. Next base: position 77,191 of record PITB01005512.1, on the reverse strand, counting down.
CTACTGTCTTGCTTTTATGGTGCCTTCTGATGAAAAAAATTCTCAATTTTACATTGTCAGATGTATTATTTTTTAAATAAACTATACTTACCTTGATTTAAAAATTCCTCTCTAACCCAAAGTCATGGAGTGCTGTATATTGCCTTTCAACAACCTGGAATTGGAATGGCTTGTGTATCGTGTGACATACTATTCCAATTGCATTCCTTTCCCGAAAATGACCGTTGTCCTAAAGCCATGTGTTGGAATAGTCCATTCTTTTCCCACCATTGTGCTGTGCCGTTACTATTATAAATCATGTCCGTATGTGTGTGAGTTGCTTCTGGGCTCTCTGGTCAATTTGTCCGTCTTCTTGGCACATATACTATATTTTAATTACCATAGTTTTTAAAAAAATTTTTTTTAACGTTTATTTATTTTTGAGAGACATAGAAACAAGAGTATGAGCAGGGGAAAGACAGAGAGAGAGGGAGACACAGGATCTGAAGCAGGCTCCAGGCTCTGAGCCATCAGCACAGAGCCTGACGCAGGGCTCGAACTCACAGACTGTGAGTTCGTGACCTGAGCCGAGGTCGGCCGCTTAACCAACTGAGCCACCCAGGCGCCCCACCATAGTTTTTTAATAGTGCAAGTATATATTTTTCTGTTTTTAATAATTTTTTGTCAAAAGTGTCTTGATTATTCCAGAATTTTTTTTAAATGTTTATTTATTTTTGAGACAGAGAGAGACAGAGCATGAGTGGGGGTGGAGCAGAGAGAGAGAGGGAGACACAGAATCCGAAGCAGGCTCCAGGCTCTGAGCTGTCAGCACAGAGCCAGACACGGGGCTCGAACTTACAGACCGCAAGATCATGACCTGAGCCGAAGTCAGTCAACCGACTGAGCCACCCAGGTGCCCCTATTCCAGAATGTTTGTTCATCCTTGTAAATTTTATTTAATTTTTAATTTTTTTAATGTTCACTTATTTTTGAGACAGAGAGGGAGAGAGAGAAAGCGCACGTGCGCATGAGAGAGAGTGGGGGAGGGACAGAGAGAGCCGGGTAGAATCCGAAGCAGGCTCCAGGCTCCAGGCTCCAAGCTGTCAGCATAGAGTCCAGTGTGGGGCTCAAACCCACACGCTGTGTGATCATGACCTGAGCCGAAGTCAGACGGTTAACTGACTGAGCCACCCAGGCACCCTTTTAAAATTTTTTTAATGTTTATTTTTGAGAGAGAGAGAGTGTGAGCACATGCCAGTGTGTGAGCAGGGGAGGGGCAGAGAGAGAGGAAGACACAGAATCTGAGGCAGGTCCTTATAAATGTTAGAATTAGCTTGTCAAGTTCATGAAAACCCTGGTTGGGATTTTCATTGTAATTACATTAAATTGCAGATATGTGGGGGGGAAAATTGACGTTTTAATGACCTAATGCCTTCGTACCCAAGTACTTTTTATTGGGGTTTTTAACATCTTCCAGTAAACATTTGTAGTATATTAAGGGCAGATACATCTTTGGATAGATTTATTGATAAGTCCTTTAAAAAGTCCCATCATAAATATGTTTCTAGATGCTTTTCTAAAAATTTCTTTGATATATAGGAGTGAAATTGACTTTTGCGTATTATTTATGGCCAGCAGGTTGCTTGACTCCGTCATTGCAGTCATGATGTGTATTGATTTTTTCTGTGGTGCTTTACCTTTCATCTGCATGACTTTTTGTTTTATAACTGGAAGTTTGTCTCTCTTAATCTCCTTCACCTATTTTGCCCATCCTCCTCCCCCTCCCCCCCAGGCAACCACAGGTTGGTTCTCTAATTAAGAGTCCTTTTCGGTTTTTTTTTGGTGGGGGGAAATCTATGTGAAATAATTTATTTGCATTTAGAGTAGAGAACTCACTTTAAAACATTACGGATCATTTCATTATTTCAATTTGAAATATATTTTTATGGAAGATGAATTTTAACACATAAATTTCCTCAAACATGTTTGGAGTCTGGTTGAGACATAATGTTATGTTAGGTTCAGGTGTTCAACATAGCGATTCCACTTCTGTTTGTGTTGTGCTGTGCTCGCCACGAGCGTAGCTGCCGTCTGTCCCCATGTGACGCTGTTACAGCCTTGTTGAGTGTATTTGCCCTGCTGTTCCTTTTATTCCCGTGACTTACGGATTCCGTAACTGTGAGCCTCTATTCCCGCTTTCACCATCCCCTTCCCCTCCCCCCGAAGCCATCAGTTTGTTCTCTGTATTTACAGGTCTGATGATGCTTTTTGCTTGTTCATTCGTTTTTTTAGCTTCCATGTATGGGTGAAATCATGGCATTCGGCTGTCTCAGCCTGCCTTACCTCACCTGGTGTAATGCCTGCTAGGTCCGTCCCTGTGGTCACCACTGCCACGATCTCCTCCTTTGTTACGGCTGCGTAATCAGCCACTTACGGCTGACTTGCTTCCGTTTCTTGGCTCTTGTAAATAATGCCGTAATAAACATTACATATCTTTTTGAATTAGTATTTTCCTTTTCTGTGCATAAATAGTATTGGAATTACTAGATCATGTATTATTTCTATTTTTAATTTTTTGAGGAACCTCCATATTTTCTATCATTGCACTAATTTGCATTCTCATCAACAGTGCACGAGGGTTCCCTTTTCTCCACATCTTTGTCAGTATTTTTTTTCTTTTTTTTTGAGAGAGAGAAGGCGTGAGGAGGAGAGGGACAAAGGGAGACGGAGAGAGAGAATCTCAAGCAGTCTCCACACCCAGCAGGGAGCCGGATGTGGGGCTCTGTTTCACAACTGTGAGATCATGACCTAGTCAAAATCAAGAGTTGGACACACCTAACCAGCTGAGCCCCCCAGGTGCCCCGTTGTGTCTTTGTGATACCAGCCATTCTGACTGGTGCGAGGTGACAGCCCAGTGGGTTTATCTATGCAGAGAATTACGTCATCTGCACGGAGTAACAGCTTTCTTTCTTTCTTATGTCTGTTACTTCTTTTTCTGTTGCACTGGCTTGTATTGTGTCATTATTAAAATGCTAAATAATACTGATAAGATGAATTATTTTAATAGAAGACATCCTTGTTTGCCTCCCAGTTGTAAAGAGAACGTCTTTAACCTTTTCCCTGTGTTATGTTTGCTGTTCTGCCGCTGTTGTCGCTGTCAGTTATCAGGCCATGGAAGTTTCCTTTTGTTTCTCATTTGTTAGAAGTGTAGTTATTAAGAGTAGCACAAATGGCTGTATAATTTTATTTAACAGGGTTTGTACATAAATATATTAAGATACTGACATTGTCTTCAGTCTGTTTATGTGGTGAGTTATGTTAAATCAGTTTTCTAACATTAAAACAACCTTGCATTCTTGGGATAAACTCAACTTGATCATGTTATTTTATTTATAAATTGGTTGATTAATCAGTTTGCTAGTTTGATAAGATTTTTTGCTTCTGTATTCATGAACAACCTTATCCGTATTTTTGGTATTAGGTTAGGAAGAAATGATAGCTTTGGTTTATTCTTGGTTTGTTTTTTGGAAAATTTGTTTTAATATGGGAATTACCTCGTAATGAGTATAGTTGAACTTGCAGGTAAAGCTGTTCAGGATTGGTCTTGTGGAAGATTTTCACATTACTGAGTCCACTTATTTATTGGAGGATTCATATTTTCAGTTTTGAAAAAATCAGTTACTCGTTCTGGGAATTTGTTCATTTCTGCATTTTTCAATTTATTGGCATAAGCTTTTAATGATATTCTTTTACTACCCATTTAATCTCAATAGCATCTGGAGTTTTGTCCAGTTTCTCATTCCTAATGACTTTACTGTTGTTTTTATTAGTTTTTTCAGTGAACCATCCTTTGGCCTTGTTGAACTTACCTATTAAATGGTTATTTTAAATTTACTTTTATTTTGCTTTCTTACGTTTTTGTTTTCTTCTACTTTGAGTTTATTTTGGTCTAATATTTTATGTTGTCTGTTTAATACCTTAATTTTTAAGCTTTCCTTCTTTACCAATGTAAATGTTGAGCGCTTCCCCCCCCTCAGTGTATACTGGTTTAGGCTGTATTCTAGAACTTTTGCTCTATAATATTTCGTTACTGTATAGTTCTGACTATTTTTAAGTAGTTTATTAATTTTTTCTTTAAAGTTGTTTTTGGATATCAGAGTTTATGGTTTTTCCTGGGAATATTTCTGTTATTGATTTTTTTTTAATGTTTGTTTATTTATTTTGAGACCTAGCACAAGTCGGGGAGGGGCGTAGAGGGAGAGAGACCTGAGCCGAAATCAAGAGTTGATCACTTAACTGACTGAGCCACCTAGGTGCCCCTCTGTTACAGATTTCTAATGGCACTATATTCATGTAATTTGGTTTTTATGTTCCCAATACTTTGATGAAATTCTTTGGAGGTAGTTTGATGTCTTGGCATGGTATCAAAGTTTGTAGCAGTTCTGTGTGTGTTTTAAAATGATACGCTTCACCTCATAGGTGGTGGATTACAGGCCGCCATGGTGCTCAGTTTCCTTTTGTTTTTGTTTTTTTGTGGTTTGCTTGAGCTATCAGTTACTGAGAGAGTTATAGTAAAAATATATGAAAGTGAGTTGTTTCTTTTATATTTGTCAGTTTGGCTTTACCTATTTTGAGCTTATGTTATGGGGTATATACATGTTCAAAATCATTATGTCTTGCTTAGTTCAACATGTTTTTTAAGTTCTATGTACATCTCTTTTTAATCTCTATTCTAATGCCTTTCCCCTGATATCTCTGTTGCCAATTATTAATATGCCTAACTTAGTTTTTTGGTGGGAGGGGGAGGATTAATATTAGCCTTTACTTTTTCTGAAGTTTTGCATAAATTTGGGGGAGAACCTACTAAAACAAGAAAAATTCCACAGACTTTTAGAGAGGGCCAGCAAATCTAAATATTATGTAGTTAGAAGAGTAATTGTAAAATGTGCAAACTTCCAGAAGTGCTGGTAAGGAAAAAGAATGAAAATAGATCAAAATATACAATATTAGTACCTAAAAAGGGAGCAAACCTATCTATCTTACAGATTTTAAAAGAAAAGAATATTATTTCACTTTATTCCAATAAATTTGAAAATAAGTGCAACATATAACTTTGTAGAAAAATATAATTAACACAGCTGTCACAGGAAGAAATCAAAAACACGAAGTTGGCAATAATGTGAAAGAAGTCAGTTTTCAAAAGTCCATTGAAAAGATGTTTTCACTGGTATGTTTTTTCAGACCTTATAATTAGTCTTTGCTTTTGTCTTCTAAAAGTTTTGCAGTTTTGTTTTTCAGCTTGAGCTCTTTAAACAACCCGAATTTTGTTTAGAGACTAAACAAGGAGAGAAAGCTACTCAACTTATTTAATGAGGTTGATTTGTCATGGTCATCGGTCCCAAAGCTGATGGAGGACAGTGTAGAGAAAAGGGCATTGTAGACCAACATTGTTTATGAACACAGATGTAAAATTTTAAAATAGAATCAAAGCAAAGCAATGTCATGTGTTTATTAACTAAATACACTGAAGTATGGTGTGTCTCAAGGTATGTAAAGATGGCTCAACTTCTAAAATCTTTTTTTTTCTTTTAGTGTATATTCATTTTTAAGAGAGACAGAGAAACACAGCACGAGCAGGGGAGGAGCAGAGAGAGAGGGAGACACAGAATCTGAAGCAGGCTCCGGGCTCTGAGCTGTCAGCACAGAGCCTGATGCGGGGCTCGAACTCACAAACCCGTGAGATCATGACCTGAGCCGAAGTCAGAGACTTAACCGACTGAGCGCCCCAGGCGCCCCTAAAATATTGTTAAGTAATAGGCCAAATTAAGAGAATGACATAGAAAACCAGATCTTCACGGAGATTGTTACTATCAGCCCCACCAGCTCCGTGTGAGAATTCCTGTTATTCACACACCTGCAAACACTTGAGGTTTCAGGTTTTTAATGTTGGCCCATTTGGTAGGTAAGTAATAAAATATTTCTAATATGTTTATTTGCACTTCTTTGATTTCTTGTATCATTTTCTGTTTATTAGCCATTTGTAGTCACACTGAAAATTTTAAACAGAAAAGTAACACTTACCGCGTAATTTTTTTACTCGAGGTCAGGGAGTACTTAACCTTTTGTATCTCTAGCATTTTATAAAGTGTCTGGCATACAGCAGGTGTTAGAAGATACTTATTAAGTGAATTGAGTAAATGATTAGTACAACCATGAGCCTTCCGAAGAAATTTGTGACTTAACTCATTTTTGAATGCTTAAAATAGAATAGTTTTGAAGTATCAAAGAAATGGGATTTTTACTAGCAAGTTCCAGGATGTAAAGAATAGATAGGAGTGTTTTTTAAATTTCTTTCAATGCTATAGGCTCCCATAAAACTTGGGTAATGGACAAAATCTTTCATCCTAATTACACACGATTTTAGAGTATTTGTTTGCTTGGTACTTTCAGGGTACGTGCTACTCTGGAAAACTAGCATTACTTGTCATTTGCTTACTGTTTTGTACCTTTGCTAAAAGATCATTGTTAACAGCCATTTGCTTTCTCAAATCGTATTTCATTTACTCTGGTTTTAATAAAATAGTTTCTTTTCTTGTTTTGCAATACGGTTTCAGAGGTTCGAAAGAGCTACATTTTTTACCGTTGAGATAAGTAAGATGTTACCCAAAAGGAGGCGTACGTGGAATTATTCTTGAAGAACTGAACTAGGTTACAAATAACTGTAGTGGTCTGTGATGAAATGCTGTTTTTGGATTTAGGGTCAGTAATGTGGCAAGGATACGGAGCACATACTTTATTTGGGTTCAGGTTATTTGGAAGTCTTGAGGTGGGGGGCGGGGCAGACATCCAGGAAAGTAGAAGATGTGTTTAAAGAACTGCAAAGTGTTTTGCCGTCTGCTGCCGGGCGGTGTGGTTTAGCTGTAGCTGGCAACTAGACTAGCAGAGGTCTCACACTGGCCCCATGTCTTTATTTTATTAAAAAATTTTTTAAATGTGTGTTTATTGTTGAGGAAGAGGGAAACAGAGCATGAGTGGGGGAGGGGTAGAAAGAGAGGGAGACACAGACACTGAAGCAGCTCCAGGCTCTGAGCTGTCAGCGCAGAGCCCTATGTAGGGCTTGAACCCATGAGCCATGAGATCACGGCCTGAACCGAAGTCAGGTGCTTAACCAACCCAGCCACCCAGGCGCCCCTACACATTTTTATTTTAATTTCCCTATTCCATACCTACCTTCTTTCCCGGCTGTTTCTGAAATTCTGGTATAGAAGCTGGGAAAGGGAGCGACACTAGTGTCAGGTTACTGCTAGATAGACGGACAGATCACTGCTCTTCCTCGCGGTTCTCTTCTGTCCCTCCTACAGTTGGCAAACAGTTTGTAGTAAAATTTCCTCCATTTATGATACATTTTCTTTTCCTTTTGGGACTCTGGTACACAGTGGCCACAGTCCCAGCAATTCATCCAGTCCAGTGTGTTCAAAACTGGAGTGCCTTCGTCATGTTCTCAGAGCGCCCCCTTCATTCAGCAGCGCGGGTTTGTGTCTTGTCCTTCTAGGATGAGAGCCTCCGTACCTTCATTCTAAACTGTTGTTCCTTTGACCGTCGTCGTCTCTGTTGCGTGGATTCCAAATCAGTCTCTGTTTCCTTATTGTCTAAAACACCAACACAGAAATCTCCACTGGACTGAGCTGTGCAGCGTGGAATACCCTTCTTTTCTAAATTAGTTGGTAGGGCCAAATACCTTCAGAACGAACCAAGCTGTAAGGATCGATGGCTCCCTTCCACTCTCCTAAGGCTCAAATGAGTAGGACTCTTGCTCCGTGGAAGGAAGGGGAAGAGAGCCGGACCCATATATGATGGTCGGTTTTTTTAATTATCACAAATGTTTTACTTTGATGTTTTTTTTTAATGTCTATTTAGTTATTTTGAGGGAGAGCACACGTGAGCAGGGGAGGGGCAGAGAGAAGGGGAGAGAGAGAATCCCAAGCAGATGCCGCGCTGACCGCGCAGAGCCCAGCGTGGGGCTCGATCTCCTAAACCGTGAGATCGTGACCTGGGCCGAAGTCAAGACAGACTGAGCCACCCGGGCACCCCATAAATGTTGAGTTTCGATGATGTGCCTTTGATTTAATTTGGGACGCTTTTTAAAAACATTGATTTCAGGAGTAGAGCTTAGTGATTCATCACTTACACATGATACCCAGTGCTCATCGCCAGCGCCCTCCTCAGTGCCCGTCACCACTCAGCCCTCCCTGCTCCCCCCCAGCAGCTCTCAGTTTGTTCTCTAGAGTTGAGAGTCTCTTATGGCTTACCGCCCTCTGTTTTTATCTTGTTTTTTCTCCCCTTCTCCTATGTTCATCTCTTTTGTTTCTTAAATTCCACACGTGTGAAGCCATATGGCACTTTTCTTTCTCTGACTTATTTCACTTAGCCTAAGACATTCAAGTTCCATCTGTATCATTGCAGACGGCAAGATTTCATTCTTTTTGATGGCGGAGTAATATTCCAGTGTACACATATACCACAGCTTCTTTATCCCTTCATCCCTTGATGGACATTTGGGCTCTTTCCATAATTTGGCTGTTGTTGATAGTGCTGCTATAAACATTGGGGTACATGCGCCCCTTCAAAACAGCACACCTGTATCCCTTGGATAAATACCTAGTAGTGCAATTGCTGGGTCCTCAGGTAGTTAGGTCTCTAACTTTCTGAGGAACCTCCATTTTATTCCAGGGCAGCTGCACAGTGCACATTCCCACCAACAGTGTAAGAGGGTTCCCCTTTCTCTGCATCCTCACCAACATCTGTTGTTTCCTGAGTTGTTAATTTTAGCCATTTTGACCAGTGTGAGGTGATATCTCATTGTTATTTTGATTTGTCTTTCCATGATGATGAGCGATATTGAGCATTTTTTCATGTGTCTGTTAGCCATCTCGATGTCTTCTTTGGAGAAATGTCTCTTCATGTCTTCTGCCTATTTCTTAACCAGATTATTTAATTTTGGGGTGTTGGGTTTGATAACCCAATTCTTTATAGATTGTGGATATTAGCTGTTTATCAGATATGTCATTGTAGATATCATCTCCCATTCCAAAGGCTGTCTTTTAGTTTTGTTGATTGTTTCCTTTGCTGTGCGTAAGTTTTTTATCTTGATGAAGTCCTGGTAGTTCACTTTTGCTTCTGTTTCCCTTGCCTCCGGAGACTGTCTAGTAAGAAGTTGCTATGGCCAAGGTCAAAGAGGTTGCTGCCTGTGTTCTTCTCTGGGATTTTGGTGGTTTCCTGTTTCACATTTAGGTCTTACATCTGTGTTGAATTTATTTTCATGTATAGTGTACAAAAGTGGTCCAGTTTCATTGTTTTTCATGTTGCTGTCCAGTTTTCCCAACACCATTTATTGGAGAGACTGTCTTTTTTGCATTAGATATACTTTCCTGCTTTGTCGAAGATGAGTTGACCATATAGTTGTGGGCCCATTTCTTGGTCCTCTGTTCTATTCCATTGATCTGTGTCTTTTTTTTTTTTGCTACTACCATACTGTCTTGATGGCTATAGCTGTATAATACAGCTTGCTGTCCAAAATTGTCATGACTCCTGCTTCGCTTTTCTATTTGGAGACTTTTCTGGTTCCATACAAGTTTTAGAATTATTTGTTCTAGCTCTGTGAAGAATGCTGGTGTTATTTTTTTTAGGGACTGCATTGAATGTGTAGATTGTTTTGGGTTGTATAGACATTTTAACAGTATTTGTTTTTCCAGTCCGTGAACATGGAATGTTTTTCCGTTTCTTTGGTCTTCAATTTCTTTCATTAAGTGCTCTGTAGTTCTCAGAGTACAGATCTAATTTTTACCTCTTTGATTAGGTTTATTCCTAGTGTGTTGTGGTTTTTGGTGAAGTTGTAAAAGGGATTGATTCCCTTGGTTTCTCTTCCTTCTGCTTCATTACTGGTGTATAGGCGTGCAACAGATTTCGGTACATTGATGTTGTATCCTGTGACTTTGCTGAATTCATGTGTCCATTCTAGCAGATTTTTGGTGGAGTCTTCCAGGTTTTCCGTGTGGAGTATCATGTCATCTGCGAAGAATGAAAGTTTGACTTCTTCCTTGATGATTTGGATGCCTTCTATTTCTTTCTGTTGTCTGATTGCTGAGGCTAGGACTTCCAGTACTATGTTGAGCAAGTGGTAAGAGTGGATATCCCTGTCGTGTTCCTGACCTTAGGAGAAAAGCTCTCGGTTTTTCCCTAGTGAGGATGATATTAGCTGTGGGTCTTTCGTATATGACCTTTATGATGTTGAGGTATGTTCCCGCTAAATCTGCTTTCATGAGGGTTTTTATCAGGAAAAGATGCTGTATTTTGTCAAATGCTTTTTTGGATCTATTGAGACAGTCATATGGTTCTAATCCTTTCTTTTGTTAATGCGGTGTATCACATCGATCGATTTGCAGATGTCCACATGTAATGACCTTTGAATCACATTATTCCTTTTTGTGTGAGAAGAAAGAGGGACATGAGGGGAGGAAAGGAAGCAGGTGTAAATTTCTCTTAGAGGCAGCAGAATGTACACTGATTTTGTAATTAAAAAATGTCAGTTTATCCCCTATAGTTAATAACATGTCTAAATTCTTTGGTGGTATTTAAGGCCATTTCCGTTTTCCACTTTCCAGCTCCGGTTTCTTGGCATTTCTTATCTAAATTCTATAGCGACAATGGATTATTTAGTGTTATCACCTCAAGTTCATTTTCCTTCCCGTCTTCATTTGCTTATATTGCTCCTTGTGCCTGGAATGTCTATACTGCAAACCCAGGCAAAGTAGCAAAATCGTACTTAGTCCTCAAGGTCCAGCTCCTGTGGTACTTCCTCTGTGAAGCGTGAGAGTTCCGGTCTCACCTGTTCTGAAGCATTTTATATTTACCTGCATTAGCAGGTTCATTCATCACATGTTATATCTTCTGTGTGTGCCTACTCTCTGTGCTCAAGACTCAGAACTTCTTGAAGGAAGGTACCATTTTGTGATCTTAGTTGTTCAGGCTCTAGTGATTGCCACCATGCATCGTATAGTGTAAACTCTTCCTGAGGGTGTATTAAAAGCATAAATAAATGAATGAATGTGAAAGAAATCTGAACGTACTTGATGGGAATTGCTGAAACTTTCTTGGGTACCATGAAATTTGCTTTTACTTCTCGGACATTTGTGTTCAAATATATGTCTAGCATTGAGAGTTAGAATATGCAGAATGTTTAACAGGAAAATCACCTGCTCTCATTTGTACATCCTTGTTACTTTGCATTATTTCGTATGTTATTAGGTGCTTAAAAATACGTTCTCGACAAAAATGTAATTCACATGTAAGAAAGAAAGGAAATTGGGGTCCCTGGGGGGCTCAGGCGGTTAAGCATCTGATTTCGACTCAGGTCATGATCTCGTAGTTTGTGGATTTGAGCCCCGCATTGGGCTCTGTGCTGACAGCTCAGAGACTGGATCCTGCGTCAGATTCCATGTCTCCCTCTCTCTGCCCCTTTCCAGCTCATTCTCTCTCTCTCTCTCTCTCTCTCTCTCTCTCTCTCTCTCTCTCTCTCAGAAATAATCAATATAAAAAAAGAAATAAAGGAAATTATTTTCTTATGGATATTAAATATATTCTCAGTATAGTAGGATGGGATTATGAAACACTTTGACTTCATTCTTAGTCATCATTTGAATTTTTATTGTTTAAGAAATACCATTATGTGTATCTAATTTGCATCACATTTCATTAAGAAAGTAACCGATGTTGTTCTTTTGTTTCAGCCAAACCATTTACTTCTAAAGTGAAACAGATGCGACTACATAGAGAAGACTTTGAGATACTGAAGGTGATCGGTCGAGGAGCTTTTGGAGAGGTAAGAAAGAAAGTTTTTACAAAAGTTCTGCTAATTGGTTTAGAAGCGATTTTATACAGTCTGTGAGGAGATTTAACTGAAATATGATTTCCTGGCTGTCATAATTGATTTGAGTTTTGAATGAAATATTTCTACATGGAATTATTTTCCAAGATATTTTTCTTCTCCATATGGCAGTAAGGTCGAGTATGCTTCCGGACTCTCTTCTCCGCCGGTGGCCTCCGCGCCGTGACCGCACTTGCTCATGTTACTCTAGATTCAGGAGTCTCCGTACCTGTCTGGTAGTGCGCAGACTCCAGCGTCCGCTGTTCTTGGCCCTTTATATTTTCATGTAATTGTACAGTGAGCATTTCAATTTCAGAATTACTTTTACAAATCCGTACCCACACATTCTTTTGAATTTTGATTAGGATTACACTGAAACTAGAGGCGAATTTGTAGACGCGCCTGGGTGGCTCGGTGGTTAAGCGCTGCCTCTGCACTTTGGCTCAGGTCCTGATCTCTCCGTTCATGAGACAGAGTGTCCTGTCGGGCTCCGCGCTGACAGTGTGGAGCCTGCTTGGGATTGTCTCTCTCTGCCCCTCCCCTGTTGGCGCTGCCCTTCTCCTCGCTCTCTCAAAATAAATGAACACACTTTAAAAAAAGAAACAAAAAACCTTTTTAGACATCAATTTGTAGATGATTGCCATCTTAATACTGAGTCAACCAGACAATGAAAGAATGTGACATTCTCTATTATTTTAGTTAGAATTGTTGAATTTCATTTTCTGGTTGTTTTTTGCTAGTAGAAATATAGTTGAATTTTGTTTGACTTCGTACCTAGTAACGTAGCTAATTTTGCTTTTTCAGTTGTGAATTGTGTTGGATTTTGAGAAGGTATTTTATCAGCATCTTTTGAGACACTTAAGGCTTTTCTTTTCTCTCTTGCTCCGTTAATGTAATTACACCAGTTTATTTTCAAATGTTAAACTAACTTTGCGTTTCTAAGCTAAGCCCAACTTTGTATTCTCCTTTTTATGTTTCCTTGCGCTTGGTTTGCTATGTGAGCGTGTACGTGCTTAGGATCTTTGGGAAAAATTGGCTTGTGATTTTCCTACTTAAAATCCTGATCAGATGTTGGTATTTTGGTTATGCTGGCCTCTTTTACCGTTCTCTGGTAGAGTTTGGGAAGACTGTTAATATTTCTTCCTTATTTGCTTAGAAGATTTCACTTGTAAAAAGATTTCACTTGGGCCTCGAGATGGCTAGTGACACAGTTTGAGATTACATATTTCATACCTTTCGTGGAAATCAGACTGTTGGAATTGAGTTCATCTGTGTCCTCTAATTTTTCACACTTACTATATTGATTATTTTTACCTGTCATTTTTGTCATTTGTCATGCTAGAGCTTTATCAATTTTATCATTTTTTTCAATGAATTAACTTTTGCCTTTTGAATTTTTCTGTTGTGGATTCGATTTCTGTTCTAGTAATTTCTGCTCTTGATATTTTCTTCCTTCTATTCTCTTTGGTAATTTAACTTGCTCTCCTTTTCATAGCTGTTGGAGATAGATACTTACAGCATTGATGTGTAGCCCTTCTGTCCGTATGCGTACTTAAGGCTATATGCCTTCCTCAAAGGAGCTTTAACTACAGCTGATAAGTTTTATCCTGTCATGTTTTCATTGTTATTTTGCTCAAAATACAATGTGGTTTTCAATTTCCATTGTGTGGTTTTTAAAAATTTATTATTTTAGAAGTTTGTTGCTCAATTTCTAAATATTTAGAAGGTTTTCTAGTTATATTTCTATTATTGAGTTATGGTGTAATTCCATAACAGTTACTATGTGATTTCAGTCTTTAGAAATTTGCTACGCATTGTTCTATAAATTTCAATTTGGTTATATTCGTTAACCTTGTTAAATGTTACACATCCTTACTTTGTTATTTTCTCTGCTTGATGTGTCATTTCATTATTTATTCTTTATTTTCTTTCTTTCAGTTTTCATTGGTAACAAATATAAAGTTATATCTTCCTGGTGATTAAATTTTATAGTGGAATGATCCTAGTTATCTCTAAGTAATGCTTTTTGAGCTAAGTTGTCCTTAATTTGATATCAGTTGAGTGATTCCAGCTCTTTTTTCATTAGTATTTGCATTAAATATCTTATTCCTTCTGTATAGTTTTGGCTTTTTATAATCTTATGTTTGTTTACTGTTAAGTAGAATATAGTTTTTTTTTTTTTAAAGTAAACTCTGTGCCCAGTGTGGGGCTCGAACTCATGACCCTGAGATCAAGAGTCACATGCTCTACCGACTGAGCCAGCCAGGCGCCCCAGTTGTTTTTTAATCTAGTCCGAAAATCTCTTGTCTTTTAATCGGAGCATATAGTCAGTTGATAATTTAGTGTAAATACACTACTTACTACTATTTTTTTCCTATATTTGTCTTGCCCGTTCTGTATTGTGTGTCTCTCAATTCCTGGATTAATGGAGTATTTTAAATTATTCTTTCCCTCATTGATTAATTTCTTCGTTTTACCTTTTGTTGGTTTCCCTAGAGAATGCCACATGTGTCCTTGGTGATTTTGTATTTTGCCAATTCTGATTTACCCAACTTCTACCCTTTTCATCATGGCTGTTATGTTTTTAGTTCTATATCTATTTAAAACCTCGACAACGACCGTCCCTGTTCATACGTGTACATTTTCTCTTGCTCTTCTCGTTCCCGTACTTCACATTCACATACTTGCCCTTTGATACCATTTTCATTTTGACTTAAAAATTCCTTTTAGTATTTTATCATGTCTGCTGGTGATGAACTGTCTGCTTTTATTTGTCTGAAAATATATTTACTTTGAGGTCTTAACATTTTTAAAAAATGGAGTTATAGGCATGCTTAACGCAGTGGAGTCTTAGGTTTGCATGAACTCGTGTCTCCATCATGCAGACCGAGATAGGCATGTGTTGCCTCCTCTGTGAATAAGCACGCCGTGTTAACCAAGCACCTCCGTGTTAACCATCTCTGCTGACTTTATCACTGTCGATTTGTTTGGCCGGGTTTTAAATTTTATATTAATGGAATTCTAATATATACCCTTGGCTGTGGCTTCTTTTGCCCAAGATTATGCTTGTGTTCTTCATCTTTGTTTGTGTTGGTTCATAGTGCTCCTTTGTTTTTTTTTTTACAGTATTTAAAAAAAAATTTTTTTTAACATTTATTTATTTTTGAGACACATAGAGACAGAACGTGAACAGGGGAAGAGCAGAGAGAGAGGGAGATACAGAAACTGAAGCAGGCTCCAGGCTCTGATGAGCCATCAGCACAGAGCCCGACGTGGGGCTCGAACTCACAGACCGTGAGATCATGACCTGAGCCGAAGTTGGCCACTTAACCAACTGAGCCACCCAGGCGCCCCCATAGTGCTCCTTTGTATAAATAGACCACAAGTTATTTATTCATGCTAACGGTGGTGGGGATTCAAGTTGTGTATGGTTTTATGGCCATGTTATTTATGTTGTTATGAACATTCTAGCACTTGTCTTTTGGGAGACAAGGGCGTATCATTTGTGTTGGATATAAACTTAGGAGTGGAATTGCTGGGTCACTGGGTAGGCGTGTTCAGCTTTAGTAGATAGTGCCTGATAATTTTCCCAAGTGGTTACCCATTTCTCATTTTTACCAGTATACCCGCTGATGGTGTGCGAAGGTCTGGCTGCTTTACAGCCTCAGCCTCACTAACATTTGGCCTTTCTTTCTTTCTTTTTTTTTTTTTTTTACCTTTAGCCATTTTTTTGGTGGATGAATACTAATACTGAATTGTGATTTTTATCTTACATTTTCTGATAATTCTTTAAGCCCATTTTCACTTTATATAACTTAGATTTTTTTCATGAAGTGCCCATTCTAAGGTTGGGGGATTAGGACTAGGTGGGAGACTGGGAGCGGGCTGTTGGACCTACTGGTGCATATTCTGGATTTAAGTCCTTTGTTGGAGACAGTGCATGTGTGTGGGTATGTACGTGAGTGTATTAAATAAACTATCTCTTCCTATCTGTGGCTTGGCTTTTCTCTCTCCATACGGATCTTTTATTGAAGAGAAGTTCTGAGGTTTAGTGACGTCCAGTTAATTAAAGTTTTCTTTATCGATCCGTCCTTTTCGTGTTCCTTTAAAGAAGTTTTTTCTAACCTCAAGGTCATTTAGACATTTTCTCGTGTCATCTTCTATAACCTCTAAAAATATCTTTTGTATCTCAGTTTATGATCCATCTGGTATCGATTATTTTGTATTTCTTGAGGTATAGGTCAATCATTTTATTCTTTGTGGGTTTTATACATTTCTTTATGAGTGTTTGATGTTTGTGGATAAACTTTTTATAGAATTCTGTTTTCTAACTTTGTCGCCAGGATAGAAATACAATTGATTTTTGTTTATTCATCATGTATATAAGGATCTCGACATCCTGATTTATTAATTCTAGTTTATATGTAAGGTTTTTTGTATTTTTCATAATCCCATTTCTAAATAATGACAGCTTTTTTTCCTTCCCAATCCTTATGCCTTTTATTTCTTTTTGTTGTATTATGGCAGTGGAGAGAGGAGAGAATCTTGAATTCAAGTGGTGAAAATAGAATTTTTATCTGGTTTGTGATTTCAGGAGAAAGTGTTCAGTATTTTACTCTTGAGTTTGAAGTTTGCTACAGTTTTTTTGTTTGTATTGTTACTCTCAGGTTTAGAAAGTTTTCCTTACAGTTCTAGTCCTACTCTGTTGAGAGTTTTTGCCATGCAGAGGAGTTAACTTTTATCAAAAGCTTTTTCTAGATGTGTTTTGATGATATGATTTAATTCTTTATTTGGTTACCGTGGGGATTATATTTGTTAGTTTTTGAACGTACTGATACTGCATTACTGTGTAAGTCCAGTTGTTCCTGATGTATCATTTTAATATAAATAGTTGAGTTCGGTTTGCTAATATTTTGTTTAGCAGTTTTTTGTTTTATGTGCATGAGAAAGATTGGCCTTTAATTTACCTATCCTATTAATTTTGGAATGCTGTACTTAACTCCTAAGACAATTTGGGAAGTGTTGTTGCTTTCTCAGTTTTTTGAAAGAGTTTGTAGAGGATTAGTATTATTTCTTTGAAAATTAGTGAAGCCGTTTAGACTAGGAATGTAATTTTTTTTTTGGTTGTCTAGCTCTTCCCAGGTAAATTTTTTATATGTTGAAGTACACTAATTGTGTGTACATATAGTGCTGTGAGTTTTGACAGATAGATTCACCCTTAGTGAAGATGCAGAATAATTCCATCTTCCTAGCAAGCTCCCTTTCCTGTCAGTTTCCCATAACTTCCAAGTGGCAACCACTGTTCTAAATTTTAACTGTGGATTAGTTTTGAGTTTTTGAAAATTTCATGTAAATGGAATATACCATAGGTACTTTTTGGTGTACAAATTCTTTTGTTCAGAATATGTCTAATGAGATCCATCCGGGTGATTGAATGTATGAATATTCCCTTTTTATTGCTGATTAGCATACTATGTTATTAATAGACTACAGTTTATCCATTCTGTTGATGAGCATTTGGGCCGTTTCTGGTTTTCGGCTGTTAGGAATAAAGCTGACACGCTTACTGTTGTACAAGTATTTATGGAAATACATGGAAATACGTTCGTCTTTTCTTTAGACAGATACCTACTTCTGGAACTGCTCTGTTAATGGTAGGTGCAGGTTTAAATGTAAAAGAAACTGGCACATTTTTTCTAATGAAGTTGTACCGTTTTACATTTCTGCCATGTTCATGGTCCTCACCACTACTTTCTTTGTTGTTAGCCTAGTGGGTGCGTCATGGTATCTCGTGGTCTTAAGTTGCATTGTTATTTGGATTTGCGTTCTATATCAACATAATGTGTTTTTGTGGCTTATTCACCATTTTTATATCTTCTTCATGAAGTATGTATTCAAATATTTTACTCATTTTTAAAAATTGAGGTATTCGTATTTTCATTATTGAGTTGTTAGGAGTTCACTATATTTTATATTTATAAAAGTGCTTTGTTAGAGATGTATTTTGTCAGTATTTTCTCATAGGCTGTGTAGCTTGCCTACTAATTCTCTGAAAATTTTTTTGTGAGCAGAAGTTTTAAATTTTGATATTGTGAAATTTTTTTCTCCTGTGGTTATTATTTTCTATGTTCTCTCTAGGAAATTCTTGTTCATATCCAGGTCACAAAGATATTTCTGTTTTTCCCTGAAAGCTTTATAACTTTAACTCTTAGGATGTGTAGATTGGTGATGTATTTCCAATGAATTCACATATCACGTGGGATAAGGATTGAAGTTCATTTATTTCCTAACGGATAGCCAGTTTTTTCCGCACCATTTAGTAAAGGCTGTTTTCCCTCTATTGAGTTACTTCAGATTTTGCCAGAAAAATCAGTTAGCCATGTAAGTCTTGATCTTTTTCTGCTCTTCCTATTCTGTCTCATTGATCTCTTCGTCCCTATGCCAATTTCATACTATCTTGATTTTGATTTCTCTACTTTTATACCACAAAGCTGAGAGCAGGTAGTGAGGTCTGAGGTAAGTCGTCCTACATTGTTCTCTTTCAGAATTGTTTTAGCTCTTCTAGGATCGTTGCGGTATTGCATACATTTTAGAATCTGTGTCAGTTTCCATAAATGCCTACTCATTATTGAAAATGGGTTCATATTCAGTTATAGATCAGTTTTGGTAGAACCGAGATATTAATAATGAGTCTACTAGTTAGTCCATAAACAACTAACAAGGTGTTTCTCATGGTTTTTTAGGGTGTATTTTAATTTTTCTCAAGAGTGTCTTATTTAGTGTACAGGTTTCTTCATACTTTGTTAAATTTATTCCTAAGTATATTGTTTTTTGATGCTATGGTAGACGATACTGAAAGTTTTTATGCTTAGCTAGAATCCTGCTAATATGTAGATACATCACTGATTTTTTAAAAAAAATTTTTAATGTTTATTTATTTTTGAGAGACATAGAGACAGAGCAGGAGCAGGGGAAGGGCAGAGAGAGAGGGAGACAGAATCCGAAGCAGGCTCCAGGCTCTGAGCCGTCAGCACAGAGCCCGACGCGGGGCTCGAACTCACAGACCGTGAGATCATGACCTGAGCCGAAGTCGGCCGCTCAGCCGACTGAGCCCCCCAGGCGCCCCTGATTTTTCTATCCGACACGATTTCCTAAATTCACTTACTATTTTTTAAATAGCTTTTTGTTGTTTTAATTGTTGTTTTCTTGGATTTTCTTTGTAAACAATCACATTGCCTGAGACTCGGGACGCTTTCCTTTTTACTTTCCAGACTTTATACCTTCTATTTCTTTATCTTGACTTTGTGCACTAGTTTGGCTCCCCAGGAAAATACCGACTAGGTGTCATGAGAGTTGGCCTCCTTACCTTCTTCCTGAGCTTCGGGAGAAAGGATTCAGTGTTTCACTGTTAAGTGTGGCGTTCAGGGTAGGTGTTTGTGGAGGTGCCGTTTATCCTATTGAAAACGCTGTCTTCTGTTACTAGTTTGCTGAGAACTTAAACAATTTAATGACTAATGGGTGCTGAATTTTGTCCTGTGCTTTTTCAGCATCTATTGAGATAATCATATAGATTCACCCTTTTGTTCCGTTAATATGGTAAGTCCTTTTGATTGCCTTTTTAAAAATAGACTAATTTTTAGAGCAGTTTTAGGATCACAGCAAAATCGAGAGGAGAGTACAGGGGGTTCCCGTGTACTCTGCACTGTCCTGTGCACAGCCTCGGCCAGACAGCACCCTGCGCTCTAGCGACGCATGCCTTTGTTGTCCGTGGATCTGCGGCGACACATCGTCGTCACCCAGGGTCCATAGTTGACGGCGGGGTTCGCTCTCGGTGCCGCACAGCGGCGGGTTTGAACAGATGTGTAAGGACACACATCCACCGCCTCGGGTCACAGGAATCGTTTCACTGCCTTCCAAACCCTCCGGGCTCTGTCGGTCATCCCCCCCGCCCCAGTCCTCTGTTCCTGACCCTTTTACCGTCTCCGCAGTTCGGCCTTTCCAGAACGTCCTGTAGTCGGACTCATGCAGGATGTAGCCTTTTCCGATTGCCTTCTTCCACGCTCAGTTAAGTTCCCTTCATGTCTTTCTGTGGCTTTTCATCGCTCATTTGCTTGTAGTGCTGAACAACATACCTTTGTCCGAATGTGCCTCCGTCTTTATCCGTTTACCTACCGAAAGACATCTTGGTTGTGTCCAGCTTTTGGCCCTTAGGAATAAAGCTGCCATACACACCCACCTGCAGGTTATCGTATGGACATAAATTTTCACTTCTTTTGCGTGGCCGGTACCATTTAGCATTTTTACCAGGAATGAATGAGAGTTCCTGTAGCTCCATATCCTTGTCAGCATTTGGGGCGTTCAGGATTTTAAATTTTGCTCACTCTAACAGGTGCTTCGCTGTATCTCACGGTCGCTTTAACCAGGAGTTCCCAGGGTGCTGTGCAGTGTCTTTCCAAGGGCCCGTTTGTGTATCATCTTTGGGGGGGCGTCTGCGAGGTCTTTGGCCCATTGTTTTAGTGGGTTGGTTTGTCTGCTTACTGTTGAATTTTAAGAGTTCTTTGTTTATTTTGGAAAGCAGTCCTTTATCACGTGTGTCTTTTGCAAATATTTTCTCCCAGGTTTGTCTTCTCATTCTCATGACGGTGTCTGTCATAGAGCCGAAGTTTTTAATTTTGGGGAAGTCTGGCTTATCAGTTCTATCTTTCATGGATTATTGTCTTTGGTATATGCTTGATTTTTCAAATACTAAACTAATCTCTGGGATAAATTCCAGTTGGTCCTGACTTACTATCCTTTTGAGATATTCAGTAGTTCCTTAGTATTTTCTTCGCTATTTTCATGTCTGCGATTCACAGAGCATGTTGACTTATCATTTTTATAATGTCAGGGCCAAATTTTGACGTTAACATGCCGGACTTAAAAGATGAATTGAGGGAGTTTTTTTTTTTAATATTTTGTGTATATTTGGGTCCACCCCCTTAAATGTTTGATAGAATTTACCAGTGAAAGTGTCTGGAATTGGGTTTTTTGGTGGGGAATATAATCCTCCAAATTTAGTGTCTTAGTTCCAGAGCTGTTCAGTTTTCTATTTTATCTCGTGTCAGCTTCAGTAAATTTTGTTTTTCATGGCAGTCATGTTTAGAGGTTTTTCAGTGTTATTAATTTTGAACAAAGCTACTTTAGGTTTGTGAATCGTCTATATTTTGTCACTTTTTAACTTTAATCTTTTTGTCTTTGTTATTTCTTTTCTAATACTTTCTTTGGGTTTAATTTGCTCATTTTTTTTCTAGTTTCTCAAGGTAGAACCTTAGATCTTTGATTCTTTTCCATTCCTATATAAACATTAAAACTATAAATCTCCTGAGCAGGATTAGGTGCTTCCCACATATCTTGATGTTATATTTTTCATTATTCATATCAAGATACTATTTATCTTTGATGAGTTATTAAGTGTAGCATTTACTTTTAATAACTTTGGGGCTATATGAATGATCTTGTTGTTGACATCCAAGTTATTTTATTATGGTCAGACATCATACTCGAAGTTTTCAGGACTTTTGGGGTTTATTAAAATCCGTTTTCTGGTCAAAATATGGCTTATGTTTATGAGCACTTCAGGTGCACATGAAAATAATTTTTGTTCCACATTTGTTCCTTGTCGTCTTTTATACATGTCTGGTCAAGAGAGTTGATGCCGTCAGTAAAATCTTCCATAATATGGTGAGTTGTGTTTAGTTCTTTCCAGAAAGGGGTATTAGACTCTTCAAATACAACTGTGGGTATGTATGTTCCTCCTCTTTATGCATTTTGAAACTCTTAAAAGGGGAATATAATTTCTCAATTTTTATATATTTTTGATATATCAACCCTTTTATCATTATGGAATGTTTCCTTTTTTGTAAGGTAATGATTTCTTGTCTGGTAGTCTAGTTGGTCTCACGTTAATATGGCTTTCTTAAGGATTGAACTGTTTTCTTTTTGCATTTGTATGTAACGTGAGTCTCTTATGGGTGGCATATAGTTAGGTTCTGGAGTTTTTACACAGTCAGGTAATTTCCGCACTTTAGTCAGGCCGTTTAGACCATGGGTCAGCAAACTCTTTCTGTGAACTGCCGGACAGGGGCCGTTCCAGATTGCACGGTCCGCGTGGTTTGTGCGGCAAGTGCTTTGCTGTGTCGTTGTGATGGGAGCATAGCCCCAGACAGTTTGTGCGTGAATGGATTTGGCTGTGTTCACGTAAACCTTTATTTATAAAACAGGTATTGGGATATAGCTGACCTTGAGGCCATAGTTTGCTGAAGCCTGGTTTGGACCATTTGAGTCAATATTTATGGATATGTCATATGAGTGTGTATTTAGGTGTGTCATTTTTTTGTTTTCTGTTTGTCTCATCCTTGTTCCTCTGTTGCTGTCTCTCTGCCTTTTTTGGGGTTCTTTGAATATTTTTTAATGTTCTCTTTCGACCTCTCCATGGACTCCCCATTGCCAGACATCTTTGCATTATTTTCCTAGCGGTTGTTCTTTAATACAGATCTTTTTCCCCACTCAAAGAATTTAGCATCTTTTAAGAACTTTCGCAGAGTTCTTATTCGTTACAGAAACATCCGTGTCCGTTTTCTTGGTGATAATTTTGCTCTCTTTCTTCTACCTTTCTGCTACCGCATAAACCAGAAAGCAGAATCACATAAATTGCCCATAGAGTCAGACACAAATGAATTGGAAGGACCCAGGCACGTGTATAAATTTTGCCAAAAAGCCTTTATCAGTTGGGCATAGGAAGAGTTTTGGAACATCAGTTTGCAAATATATTATTATAGATTGAAAAAATGTATCTAAGAGCTCCAAGATAATGCTGAAAGCCACTATAAATTAAAAGGTTAATTTAACAATAATTATACATCTACACAAATCATGAACTTCTATGTATAAACAACCACAGTTGGAAAATAATGGAAGAGAAAAATACAATCGACCCTTCATAACACTGTGAATTATTTCCAAATTAATAGATCAAATAATTCCAATACATATGCTTATTACTAGACTGATACTTCAAGTTATACAAGAAAATAATTAAGAATCAACAGAAAACAGGGACCCCTGGGTGGCTCAGTCGTTAAGCATCCGACTCTTGATTTCAGCTCAGGTCAGTGATCTCATGGTTCATGGGATCGAGCCCCGCAGTGGTTTCTGTGCTGACAGCACAGAGCCTGCTTGGGATTCTCTCTTTCCTCTCTCTGCCTCTCCCCTGCTTGTGTGCGCTCTCTCTCAAAATATAAAAATAAAAAACCAAAACAAAAAAACAGAAACAGAAAAACTCCGAAAAATGGAGCAGTGACAGACCTACTGTGTATTCAAACATGTTACGAAGCCTCAGGAAGTAGCACATGAAGTCCAGAAACAGGCTCAAGTCCATACAGTAGGTTAATATTTGCTAAAGGCAGCGTCCCCTGTTAGTGTAAAGGAGAGTTTTTAACACGTGGTCTTGAGACCACAGGATAGCTGATTGGAAGAGTCCGCTGTGGATCCAGTTAAAATTCATGTTCTAGATCAGGACAGACTACAAATGGATCAAATGTTCAAGTGTAAAAAAGAAAATAAATACAATACAAGGGTCCAATGTAGGTCGGATAAACTACGGTTTATCCACACCCTGGAACGCTGCAGCCGCAGTAAAGAGCGTTCACTGTGGCCCTGTGTGAGGGCTCCAGGATGTACCGTGAAGTGAGTAAAACAGGATGCAGGATCATAGATACAGCATGCTATTTTTTTGTTAGAAACAAGTTTTTTCAGGGGCGCCTGAGTGGCTCAGTTGGTTAAGCATCTGACTTCAGCTCATGTGATGATCTCACGGTTCGTGAGTTCGAGCCCCGCATTGGGCTCTGTGCTGACTGCTCGGAGCCTGGAGCCTGCTTCGGATTCTGTGTCTCCCTTGTTCTCTGTCCCTCCCTGCTCACGCTCTGTCTCTCTCTGTCTCTCCAAAATAAATAAACATTAAAAAAAATTTTTTTTTAAAGCCAAGTTTTTTCATTGAAATATTAGGATCCGTGCTTGTATTATCGTAAAGTAACATTTTACAGGGACAGGAGGGATTGGGGTGCAGGTAGACACTGACTGACGCACACTTCTAAGTGGAAACATTTTTGTTTTGATTTGTGAAGCATTGCCTATTTACTGAATAATGAATCACTTTTGAACTTATTATCTATTTCAAAATTCATTACAAATTCTTCCAGGTTGGGGTGGATTAATCTGTAAGCTCTGTGAATAACTGAAGGAAGAAGTAATTCTACATCGAAACTTCCCCAAGTGTTAGAAAAAGGGGGACCACTGCCCAAGTCACGAGGCCAGAATGACCTTGTTTGAAACCTGACAAGATGTGGGGTTGAAGGGGGCCACGCGGGAAAGAGCACAGGTGGTTTGATTTCATCACAGAGGTCAGGCTGGCGGTGTCCGGCGGGAAGGGGGAGCCGCGTGGGCGGGGTTGGCACCGTGTTCTGTTTCTCGATCTCAGTTTTCATTGTACATCGTTCACTACGATTGTGTTGAACTCGACATCTGTTTCGTTTTCTTTATATATGTGATAATCAGTTATAGATGTTATAAAGTAATTTTTAAAAGAAGTTATAATCATGGAATATAGGTTAGCCTTATGAACAGATTAGCTTTAAAATATGTACAGCAATGACGGATAAAATTTGCATAGGGGAATCCAAAAATTTGCAGTGGTCTAAAATAGAGCTTCTAACTCCCTTCTCAGAAATCGGCAAGTCAACACTGCAAGTCTTGGTTTTTTGAAGGTGGAACTTTTTAGTGGCATATTTATTCCAGTCTGTGTTAAAACGATTGGTAGAGTAAAGCAGTGATTTTTAAATCTGGTAACAATTGGTTTCTCCCAAACTAGTTTCACGAAGGGATTAGAGGCCGTCAGATCTGTCAAATCTGTGTCTAGTTCCAGCTCTTCTGTTGGAATTCATGTTCTGCAGCTAATGCAGCAGTTCTAGCCAGTGTCAGAATTGTTCTCTCACATGGTCGGGTTCATGGCAAATAAAACTTCTGTTTAAAACAAACAAACAAACAAAACCCCAAGAAACATGCCACAGAAAAGAACAGAGAGGGTATCAACAGTGGAAGATTTAACAGATTTAGGGACTCCCGGACAAAGTGACTTTCCTCATTTATTTTTTTATTTAAAAATTTTTTGTTTGATGTTTTTTATTTATTTTTGAGAGAGAGAGAGAGAGAAAGAGTGTGTGCACGTGTGAGTGGGGGGAGTGGTAGGGAGAAGGGGACACAGAATCTGAAGCCGGCTCCAGGCTCTGAGCTTCAGCACAGAGCCCAGTGTGGTCTCAAACCCATGAACTGTGAGATCATGACCTGAGCCGAAGTCGGACAGGTGCCCTGGGGCTTGTCTCATTTAAAGGGCTGTCATCTCTCTTCTGAAGATTCCAAATCTGGAAGTAACTCTTCGGTAAGAGGAACTGAATATAGGTAGGAATTTAAATCACTCTCAGGAATTTCTTTTCCCATCCCTTTGGAAAACCCGAGGTCACAGCCTGCAGGGTCCTCAGTTTTGCTCTCGGAGATGCTCCCGGGGAGACCTTGGACGTGGGCCGTGGCGGGGTCTGGAGTGCAGGCAGTAGTGTGCGCGCAGGTCCTTACTAGGACGTGGACAGGGCTCCCCGCCCTGTCAGCGGTAAGGCTCCGTCCAGGGAAGAGGCTGCACGTAGCCAGGATCTGGAGTTTTCCTGTGCGCGAGCTCTGATGAACCCAGAAAAGACCGTCTTAAACTGTGCTCGCGGCGTGTGGCCTGGTCTAGTCCTCAGGCCCCAAAGCACACCGGCCACTCTGTAAACCCTTCCGCCACACCTGAACTAGAGGAATCAAAGGAGCGCCCACGCCACTTAACCCAGCCTCATGCAAAACCAGGCTCCAGCAGGCCGCGGCGTTTTTGTGGCCGTGATCAGTGGCCGAGATTCTGACCGCCGTGTCCGATTGATTTCACAGTGGCCTTTTCTCAGAGAATTTGAGGAGCAGCCGTCACTCCACTCAGTGTTCTGGGAGCGATCCCAGTAGGGGTGGCCTTCTCCGCTCTCCAGTCCGGGCGCCGTTGGGCGGCCTCCCTTCATTTTGTTGCTGACCGCTTTGAACGTCACGTCTGGACGCCCTGAGTCCTCGTGCACAGGGAGGGCGCCCTCTGCTGGGCCCTTCCTGTAAACGCAGCGGCCATCAGTGTACTCCTGTTGGCCGCCTGCTCCCTCTGAGGAAGCAGCCGCGTAGCCGGGCTCACAGAGCTCGCCGCACTTGGGAGCGTCTCCATCCCCGTCCGCTGGTGACTGAGGGCCACTGAGACGGCGCTCACATGGGGTGGGGGTGGAGGTCTGTAGCCCGCGTGGGAGTCATCACGAGGCCGCCAGAGACCAGGCCTTTCTCCGTCCAGGAATCCGGGGCTCCAGGAGGAAGTGCAGGTCATCCCTGACTGCCCAGTGGAGGACCGGGTTTCAGCGGGCGTCCGTCTCCACACTGGCATCTGCGCACCTGGTCAGAAATGGTTTGCGTGGTCAGTCAGGCAGGAGGAGACGCAGGAATTCTGCAGATGGCGTCTGCGGGGTGTCGACATAGCGCGGCCACCGTTTCTGGATAGCGCGGGTGTTGGGGCCGCCTGAATTCCTGGGGCAGCTGCGGTCTCTCCAGGAAAGGCTCGCACAGTCCGTTCCCTGGTGTCCCCGCGTGGAGGCCGAGCGGTCCCCCCGCAGGGGTGCAGAGCAGGGTCTGCTTCAGTAGGCGGCGCCACCGGCCGTGAGAGGGTGGCTGGGGCCACCGGGCTCGGGGATCCGAATCCTGGATTCGCCGACGCCGTGGAGACTCCGAGCCCGTAGTTATCCTGTCCAGTCCTGGTGCCTGCTTCCTGTAAACCCACGGCTGCCTTCATTGCCACTGGGACGAGATACAAAATATCTCAGTGACATGTTTACCATGAACCAACAGACGCATAAAGAATTCTGTTTCCAGCAGAGAATACACATTCTTTTCCAGCACATACGGCTCGTTCTTAAACGTTACCGTGTTCTAGACAAGAAGGGGGGCCTCAGTGACTTCCAGAAAATACCATCATCGTGCAGACCAGCATCTCTGACTTTAATAAATAGCATGAGAAATCAACATCAGCTAAAAATGACCCGGATGTTTGTATGCTTGGAAGTAGAGATCTTAGAGGAAATTACGAAATAATTAGCTATGCATGGAGATGCTGCGTCTCAAAATTTGTGAGACACCTGAAGAGAGATTCATCGCTTCTAATACATTTCCCGGGAAACCGGAAACTGCCGTGGGCCGAATTGTGGCTTTCTCCCCCAGCCCTCAGAAACCCTCAGAAACCCTCAGAAGCATTCCCCTCCAGCACCTCGGCATTCGACTCTGGAAATAGAGGAGTCTTTATGGCGGTAACTCCGTTAGAATGCGGTCGTTAGCGTGGGCCCTGCCGTGCTCGCTCGGGCGTCCGGCCGGAGTCCCGGGCGGGGGAAGCTGGTGTGAAGGTACAGTGGGCACGTCAAGCCCGGGAGGGAGGCCCGGACCAGATCCTTCCTGACGCTCGGAAGTAACGGGCCCTGCCACCTTGGTCCCGGACTTCTCATTCTCCAGAACTGTGAGACAAGGTACCTTTGTGGTGTTCGAGCCACCCAGGCTGTGATACCTGGTTAGCGGCCCGAGCGAGCTGCTGCCACAATTGGCCAGCCACATTGTGACTCAGGAAGTTGGAAAAAGAATCGCAAAGTAAACAGGAAGGAAAGAAATAATAAAAGTGAGGCTGGAAATCTGTCCAGTGGAGAGTTGTATTGTCACATCCCAAAACTGGTTCTTTAAAAAAGTTAACTTACTTAAAAATTATTGGATCATGACTCATGATTATTTTAGAGTAATATTTTAGTTTTAGAAAAAACATTAAGGGGTACCTGGGTGGCTCAGTTGGTCAAGTGTCTGACTCTTGGTTTCAGCTCAGGTCATGATCCCATGTCGGGCTCTGCGCTGACGGTGAAGAGCCTGCTTGGGATTCTCTGTCTCTGTCTCTCTCTCAATAAGTAAATCAACTTAAAAAAAAAAAGAAAAGCATTAAGTTAATACATCCCTGTTATAAACACTCGAAATAATAAAGGGAATGTCTTTAATTTGATGAAAGACATGTGCCAAAACCTAAAGCAAACTTTTAACAGAAAAAATTTAGATGCACTTAAGACCAGGAACAAGACAAACACGGTTAACACTGTCACAGCTTTTCATGTTATTGGAGTTCCTGGCCAGTACGTTAGGAAAATAAATACAGGTGAATTAACAGGATTGGAAGGGAAGAGATAAATCTATATTTATAGATCACCTACAAAACATAAGAGACTCTCAAAGACTAAGAACAAACTGAGGGTGAGGGGCGTGAGGGAGGGGAGAGAGGGGGTGACAGGCATTAAAGGGGGCACGTGTTGGGATGAACACTGGGTGTTATATGTAAACCAATTTGAAAATAAACTACTAAAAAGAGAAAATTAAAAAAGAAGAGTCTACAGAAGCAATAGGCAAAATATATGTATTAATAAGATAATTAGTGTTTGTCAAATAAAAGATTATTTTAAAAATCAGAATTCCTCTATACTCAAAATAATCAGTTAGACGGTGCGCCTGGGTGGCTCAGTCAATTGACCATCTGACTTTTGATTTTAGCTCAGGTCATGATCTCACGGTTCATGTGATCGAGCCCAGTGTCACCCAGTGTTGGGCTCTGTGCCGACAGCACAGAGCCTGCTTAGGATTCTCTCTCCCCCCCTCCCCCCCTCTCCCTCCCTCTCCCTTCCTCTCCCTTCCTCTCCCTCCCTCTCTCTCTTCCTCCCTCTCTCCCTCCTGCCCTTTTTCCCTACTCTTATTTTGTCTCTCTCTCTCAAAAAAAAAAAATTAGTCAGAAGAGATGATGGTATAAGATACCATTCACAATAATAAAAATAAGTATCTAGAATTTAACAATGGCCAAGATTTGCACGGAGAACAATTTACAACCCTTTTATAGTATATGGTAAAAAGACCTGAAAAACAGGTAGACCATGTTCAGACATGGTGTAACATATTTGTAAATATGTCAATTCTCTCTAGATCCATCTATAAATTCTACGAAATGCCAGTCACAGTCCTGTAGAATATTTTGCAAAATTTGACACACTGCATAATCTGTATGGAACTTCTGATTCTGATTCTGACCCACTTGCTTGTATCACCACCTCCGTTGCTGGAAACAGCAGGAAAATTTGATTAAAATATGAATGTATCCGTAAGTGAGAGCCGCAGAGGCAGTAAGGACTCAGGGGCAACGAGGAGCCGAGAAGTAGGTCTGTTGAGGTGCGAAGCCCCAGCATCAAGCTCTGCCTTTCAGTCGGAGGCAGTTGTCTGGAGGCAGAGAAGCTAAAGAGAACTTTCAGAAACCTCACAGGTAGGGCAAACAGAAGTTGGAGGTTAGGTCTCAGTAAAGAGGAGGACTCTGTTAATTTTCTAGGTATTTAATTGGGGCCCCTGAAGGGTTACACCCCTTAGATGGAAGGACAAACGGAAATAGGCCAGCCCTCCTGAGACGGAAACTCGGTTGTAATCAATCCCAGTTGGGTTAAGGGGGTCCGACCCGAGGGTAGAAGGAACACATAGAGTGGTTTCAATTAAAGCTCGATAGGTTTCGTAGCAACCACAGAAAACTGAAGAGAGGATTAGCGGACTGGAAACTAGGTCAGTAGAAAATATCTGGGCTGAAGTTTGGAGAGAAAAAAATGGACAGAAAATTAAAAAAATAAATTAGGAGTCCTTATTAGACGCAGTGAAAAAATTAACATCTGTGTATTTATAGTTCCAGAAGGAGACAAGAGAGAGAAAATGGGGGGCAGAAACAGTATCCGAAGACGTAATCCGTGAGAGCTTCTCAAAGCTGTAACTCAGAACAGAAATCTATACATAGACTCACGACTTCCTATGACTCCACGACAGTGTAAATACTTCTCAGCACATAATACACCGAGGCATATGATAAACTCCTGAAAATAAAAGGTAAAGAGAAGGTCTTAGTAACAGCTAGAGGAAGAAGGGCATGTGACTTCCGAAAAGCAGTAAGACTGTTCACAAGGGAGATGATGGAAGGGGAAGGTGATGGGAAGTGTTAAAACTGCTCAAAGAAGCAAACCCGCCAGCCTGTGGTTCTGTAGCCAGCAAAAATACTTATTTATAAATGAAACCAAAACTATAAAATGCTGAGAGCATTTAAAGACCTAGGCCTAGACAAATCAAAGATCCCGTACTCCCAGGTTGGAAGGCTTCGTATCCTGAAGATGGCATTGGCATCCCCTAATTGGCGTGTAGCTTCAGTGTAGTCCCTGTCAAAACCCAAGCTACCTTTTGGGTAGAAATTGACAGACTGATTTTATGGGGCACCTGGATGGCTGAGTCGGTTCGGCATCTGACTTCAGCTCAGGTCATGATCTCATGGTTTGTGAGTTCGAGCCCTGTATCAGGCTCGCTGCTGCCAGTGTGGAGCCTGCTTGGATCCTCTGTTCCCCTCTCTTGGCCCCTCCCCCTGTCATGCTCTCTTTCAAAAATAAACCTAAAAAAAAAAAAAGGAAATTGACAGGCTGATTTTTAATTTATGTAGAAATGTATGGGTCCCAGAATAATCAAAATGATTTTGAACCTGTACATCTGTGGTCAGTTGACTGACCTTCCTCCCTCCCTCCCTCCCTCCCTCCCTCCCTCCCTCCCTTCCTCCCTCCCTGCCTCCCTTCCTCCCTCCCTCCCTTCCTTTCTTCTTCTTTTGTTTATTAAGTAATCTCTACCCCAACTCAAACTCATGACCTCAAAATCACAAGTCGCACACAGTATTGACTGAGCCAGCCAGGCACCCCTGGTTAGTTGATTTTTGACAAGGGTACCAAGAGCGTTCAAGGGTATTAAAAAAAATAGGCTTTTCAACAAATGGTGCAGGAGCAACTTGAGATCCACAAGCAAAAGAATGAGGTTGGACCCTGCCTTACACCATATGTAAAATTAACTCAAAACAGAGAAAGGACTTCGACCTAAGAGCTAAAATTCTGTAACTCTTAGAAGGAAATATATGTATACATTTTTGTGACCTTGGGTTGGGCCATGGTTTCTTAAGTATACACCAAAATCACAAGCGCTGAAGAAAAAATAGATAAATTAGAATTCAGCAAAATTAAAAACTTTTGTGCTTCTAAAATACGCTATTGGAAAGGTGAAAAGATGGTCCACAGAATGGGAGAAAGTCTGATACAGGTCTCCTATCCAGGAACACATAGAGAACATTTACAACTCGACAGTAAAAATGCAAATAACCCAACTACAAATTGACAAATGATTCCCATAGACGTTTCTCTAAAGAAGATAAGTGATGAATGACCAGTAAGTGTGAAAAGATGCCCAACATCATTAGTCATTTGGGAAACACGAGTCAGAACCACAGTGAGAGACCACTTCTCGCCCACCAACACGGCTGTGACTAGAAAGACAGCAACAAGTGTCGGTGAGGACGTGGAGAGATTGGAACTCTTGCATGTTGCTGGTGGGAATGGAAAATATGTGCCTGCTTTAGAAAACACACATTCAGGGGTGCCCGGCGGCTCAGTCAGTTAAGCGACTGACTCTATATTTCGGCTCAGGTCACGATCTCGAGGTTCATGACTTTGAGCCTGGAGTCGGGGTCTATGCTGACAGTGTAGAGCCTGCTTGGGATTCTGTCTCTGCCTCTGTCTTCCTCTCTCTGTCCCTCCCCAACTCATGCTCCTCCTCCACCTGCCCTCCCCCCCAAATAAATAAACCTAAAAGAAAGGAAGGAAGGGAGGAAGAAAAGAAAAGAAAGAAAACATTAACCAAAGTCTGTGTTCCTGGCTCTTAGTCTTCAATAATTGAATATTTTTTGGCTAGTTTTCATGGCTGAGGTTCTATATATTACTCTTAAGTGTTTCCATTTTTTAAGAACCCCAAACCATCCCTATTCCTGCTTCTGTGTATCTTTCATGAATGTCTCCAGTCCCTGTATTGTGGATCCTAGTGTGTTTGCTACTTTTGATTTCTGGGCTATAAGATAATTGCATCTGTACAAGGAGGTGGGTTTCCACTTCCTGCTGCTCTTTGCCTCTGGATTTTAACCAGTACACTGGAGCCTCAGGTTCAAAGTAATCAGGATCCCCTGTTAAAAGGGATTAAGACATGAACTTGGAGCCAAACTAGAGACTTCCAGCTACCTTCTCTCAGACATAAACCTTGATTCCCACTCTGAATCCTAAAATAGACTCAAAGTATGTTTGTCCAGGTAGTTGAACTGAGGTTTCCCGTGCACCTTACAAATGAGTTTGCTAGCGGAACACAGAGTGATGAGACACGGGCCTTCTGGCCGATTGCTAGAGAACAAGTCCTGAGTCTGAAGCCACCTGAGTTGTGATTTGGACAGAAGTGGAGAGGAATTAGGACACCTTTGTTTTTCAACACTTGCCTCTCACCTTGAAGAGAGATGATAGGGCCTGTCTTGCTTTTGGGGTAGAAGGCATTCCTTTTCCATTCACTCTAACTGGGGCACTTGGAAGAAAAAGGTAGCAGGGTAAATTTTACAGGAAAAGGAAGTAGAGCAGAGTGAGTTTGCCCACGCACTCCTCTCTTTTGATCCACTTCCTTCAGATACTTTGAAATGACTAATGCGTTATATTTACGGCCAACTTTAATGGGCATTGTGCTTTCAGAGAAAACAGGTCCTCCCTGCAGAACAGAGCACTTTTCCTCATCACCTCTCGCTGCTTTGAAATCAGTCCGTATTTGGAAGTCAGTGAAAGAATTGATGGCGGAGTGCAGTCCACGAAGGAGCTGAATGGGAGAAAGAACTCGGTGGGTGGGGCGTGTTTGTAAAAATGGGAGTAAAGATGGCCGACGTTTTCCTCTTCCTCCCGGGGAAGGCGAGGGCCCCCTGACACTTAGAACTTCCTTCTCTCCGCGCTTCGTGTTCGTCTTCTCGGGTCGGCCGCAAGTGAGGCCAAGGGTTGACTTTCTTCATTATTATCCTAAGGACTTAGCGAGGTGCTTTTGAATATGATACTTTCCCGTGTTAGATTAAAAGCAGAAAAATGAAGTTCTTTTTTCTTTTATGCTTCTCTGTTTTGACTAATGCAAATAATACTTATTAATCATGTGCTGTCATCTAAATACCTTCCTTGCCCTTGTAGAGTCATTGTCTGATCAGCAGGAGGGAGAGGCACGTGGCATTGAGGTCTACTTCTAAAATGTTCGGGCGTTTCTTTCTAATGTTGTTTCTCTTCATGGGTGGTAAAATTGGGATGGTTTTGTCAACCTTAATATCTCACTGGCCCTTCTTACCAAATATTTCGAGTCTTCTCCCCATGTGTTGAAATATTTCTTTGCAAATCTCATTTCTAATGGATCCATAGAAAGTCCGTAGAAAGTTCTGTAAGTTACTGAACAATAACGCTAAGCGAGAATGGATATCCTGCGAATCCAAGGATTTTTTCCCGGTCAGTTTGCTGCGGCCCCACAGCACTTACTGCACTGCCTGGTGCATCGTGG
Organism: Paradoxurus hermaphroditus; assembly: GCA_004024585.1. NCBI lineage: Eukaryota > Metazoa > Chordata > Mammalia > Carnivora > Viverridae > Paradoxurus > Paradoxurus hermaphroditus. The sequence goes on along the minus strand of PITB01005512.1, from coordinate 43,686 downwards.
GCGCTCAGTACGTGTTTGTGAAATGGAAGCATATCTGAGTGGCGCTGTTTTGTCTGTGTTATAAACTATGCTCTCTGAAGTGTGTTTGCACATAGTGCTTTCACTACGTTTCAAATGATTTTCTCAATAATTTCTAGAATAAATTTCTAGAAGAGGATCTTGCTGGTTGAAAGGATATGGACACAGTATATGATTTCAGAGTAGTTTTCTCTATGAAGTTACGTTATCTGTGGCTTTCTATTTATTTTATACTTTGGACTTTGTAAATTTATTCTATTAGAATTAAAAGGTTTTTTTCCCCCCATTTTATTAAAGTCCATTTCTATTAATTCAGGACTCAGGTAGGGATTTTGCAACTGGAATATGGAGTTGTTGGGGCGCGAGGTGAGGACCGGAAGGTCGCTTGACCGTGAATGATTGTGCTGTGCTAAGGAGCTCTGGTCTCCAGGGAGGGGAGGACACCGAAGGGTCGTGAGCGGAGCGGAGAGAGTCAGGACCGTGGAAAGGGTAGTGCTGGCGGTGGTGTTGAGGAAGGATTGCAGCGAAGAGAGACCAGAGACACGGGGATCTGGATTTCTCTCTCTCTCTCCAGTCCCACACTTAATGAATCAGCAACTTTCGTGTCCTAAGTATTTCTTGAATGTCTTCCTCTCGTCCCCCAGTTGGGTCCTCGGTATCTTTCACCTCAGCCACGGCTGTAACCTCCTTTCTTTCCCCGCCTCAGAACATTCTCATCGAGCTGCAGACGTGGTCAAGCTAAACCCAGCTCTGAAGATCGGCTCTCTGTGACTCACATTTTAAGGTTCTGGCTCATTAACACGGCACGCGAGCTCTTCCCTTATTTGGACCCTTCAGCCTCCTTTCTCGCTCCCCACGTTAGGAGGAAAATCTTGCCCAGGAAAGAAAGTGGCATTTCATCCCCGAACATCTCACCTCTGTCCCCCACGCAGATTATTTCTGGCTCCTGTGCCTTGCTCATCTGTACCCGCTTCACAAATCCCCTCCCTTCAGTCAAGCCCCCGTCTCCTGGGGCGCGTTTGTACGGCTCAGGCGTCAGGCACCTCTTCCGAGAAACTTCAGTGCCTGTGCTCACGTGTCACCTCTCTCCCCTCTCTCCCCTCTGGGTCGGGAGTCCGCCTTCTGTGCTTTTATGTAGGACCTCGTTTTTACCTTTTCCAGGTTGTGCTGTGACCGTCTGTTTAGGCATGTTTCCACATTGAACTGGGAGATTTTCGAGGGCAAGAGCGCTTTTATTTATCTGTGTATTCTCAGCAGTAAGCATGAAGTCTGGGATGTAGCCAGGTGGTCAAAAAGGATCTGATTGATCATTTTCTAGATGAAATAATGAGGCGGGGGTGGGGTGAGCCAGGCAAGTGGTAGTGAGAGAGAAGGGCGGGTGGGAGAGGCAGATCGGAGGGAAGTCGCTAGGCTGGCAGAGACGAGTTCCAGGTGGAAGTCATGGATGATTGGGCCATGCATCTTAGCAAAGGAGCTCGGTCTGTGGGGTTTTGACTCATTGAATTTAAGGTATTTGCTGAGCATTTAGAGATGACTAGTAGGCGTGTAGAAATGTGGGTATGGATACTAGGAGATCAGGATTTAAGAGGCGCGAGCACACAAGTGTTAGCTGGGGCATTTGGGATAGATACACAGATCAGGAAGGGGGGGAGGGGATATAAAAAGGCAGAGTAGGGGTTCTGGGGGAACATTGACCGCTTTTCTGGAAAAACGATGTGACGCCAGCCCCCTGAGGGGAAGGTAGTGTGGCAGTAAATGGTCTGTTTCATTTTCTTGGCTTCGGATGGGAGAAGGTCTTGGAAAAGCTTACCGGCCGCTATTCAGGAAGCAGAAGAGTGGGGTCTTGGAGGCCAGAAAGGAGTCTCCCTGGAACAGGGCTAAGACGGGAGACAGGCTCTGGGGTCAAGGCCTCAGATGGCACCGTGAGCCTCACAGGCGGCGGGGGCTCACAAGGAGCAGGGCTCAGGGTGAGCGGAGGCGCGGACACGTGTGGAGACAGCGTGAGGGGACGTGAAGCAGGCAACCAGATCATTAACCGTGGGGTGGAGGGCGGACGGCCCGGCCGGGAAGGGCGGTGGGGGGCGGCGCGGGGGGCTGCGGAAGGTCGGGAAAGGGCGGAGAAGAAATGGCGGGGCCGCAGGTAGATCTCAGGGCCTGGCTGAGGTTGAGCTATGGGAAAACAGAAAGCAGTGATAAAAATACTTTCGTAGTATATTTTTTTTCCAAAAAATTGGCCGAAAAAAGGACAGCACTGAAGAATTACTTACCCGTACGCCCTGGATGAAGTGAGGTGGCTCGCTCAGCCGTGTCTGCCCGGCGGGGGCCCCGGCGCGGGTGCCGCCTGGGCCGGTGTGGTGTAGACCTCCGGGGTCAGCCCGCAGGACTCGGTGCGTGGCGGACCAGGTTTGAGACTCAGCGCGGGAAGGGGCCGTGTCTTTCCTTTTTGGGTATATTCTTGCTCCATGTGAATATCAGGCAGAATATGTAAAGTAAAAGCAACAACAAATTGCAGGTAATTTACTCTCTTTTAAGAGTGAAGTTTGAACTGAAAAGTAGTATCGGCCGGACCGTGAGCTCCTGCTGCAGAGTCCCTTGTTCCCGATCGGAACAGCTCTGGGGCCCCACACTCCCCGCGTTTACCAGCTGCTCGATGCTGAGATGCGAAGATGACCCTAAAGAGAGAGCCGCATCCTGGGAGGTTTTGTCTTCCGTCGGGCCTTTGCGAAGAGGTCTTCCCAGGCCTCTGCTCATGGGCGGAGATCCGACGGGAGCGGCGTTTTTCATTAATTATGCTTCTCCTTAAAAACATAAAACCATGAGAATAAAACCGTAAGTTCTGTAAGTCCTTCGAGAAGTGGATAAATCACGGGGAAGCACTCCAGGAGGGAGACAGAACTGCACGGCAGCGGCTCCGCCGGCTCCGAGCCCCTCTCCGCTGTCGTCCGCTAGTTACTGCTTGACTTAACGCTGGGTTTTCGTTTCTGCTTTCAGGAAGACCTTTAACTTACGCCCCGGGCGTTGCCCGTCCCCGTTTCCTGGTGGCTCACCGCTTCTGCCTGCTCCAGCCTTGCTCCGGCAGCTTCAAGGCTTGTTGTGAGAGCTTGCTGCTTTGGCCTGCTACCCCTGCTTCAGGTGTCAAAAGCTTTTACTTAGCCTGCTTCCTCTACTGACTGTCACTCGGCCCTCGCGGGGCCGCACAGCCTCGTCCCGGGGCTGGAAGGAGAATGCGTTTGAGCTGTTCCTCCTTCCTTGCGGGTTCTTCTGCCCCAGCTCTCCTGGGGATCAAGGGGCAGCGAGAGAAGTTGGAAGTCCACCGCGTGATTCACTTCGGACAGCCTCCGCCTCCGCGGGCTCGTCTCGAGTCCGCAGGGGCCCGGCGGTGCGGGCATGCCGCGTTTTTACAGCCTGAATCCGCTCTGATCGGTCGATGCCCAGGCCATGCTAACTTTTAAATATTCTGACCGCGGCTACCGTACACATGAATGGTGTCACCATAGAGAGGATACTTCTAGCTGTTAGTTAACTCTAGTTTGCCTGTTAAAGAGACCTAGTTGTGTTTTCTTCCCCAGTAAATACTTTGAACACAAACTGGTTACTAACAGAACAGCGTAGGAAACAAATCACTGATTTCCATACGTATTGACAGTGATCACCCTTAACGTGTGAGCGGGCATCGAGGTTACCGGCCCGGCGCACCTGGGGGCTGTCTGCAGGGCCCCTGGACCGTCAGGACTTCCCGTCTAGAGAGCCCTGCCTCTGTAATCTGGCAGGGAGCACGGTCGAACCTGCCGGACCGCGGCGTAGGACCCGAGGTCGTGCCCGTAATGTGCTCGCCCCGGTGCCCGGCACGCAGGAAGCTTGCTCTGAATAAGAGTGGTTTTGTTATTTTATTGTTATTATCAGTGATGAATGATGGTGGACGCTGTACATCGCAGATAAGGAGGAGACGAAGACTCGAGGCAGTAAATAGTGAACAGGGAGCCGCAGGCCGGAGCCGCGGGCCCGGCTGTGAAGGTGGGACGTGAGGAGCCCTGCGCCTTGCTCCGAGAGCGGTGTGGGCCGAAGTGCCTCCCGCACAGCCAGTCTCGGCCCCACCGTTGTGTATCTGACCGTAACGCCTGGTTTTCGTTGGCGGGTTAGCGCCAGTTCTGTAGTGTACTTGAAGCTGCTAATACCGATGCCCCGTAACTTCCTACGTACAGACACCCACGCGGATGACAAATGGTTCTCAGTTATCCCTCCAGTACTTACCGAGGACCTGCCGACTCCCGGGCACTGGGCGCACAGGCCAGTGAACAGATGACGAGAGAGAATCTCTGCCATCGTAGAACTTGCGTTCTAGTGAGTGAGGCACGTGGCAAAATACGCAAGAATGTACAGTTTGTTGAATAAGAGTGAAGGGTAAGGGGAAGCAAGAGATGATAGAGAGAGTGCGACTTGTCAGTTCAGTGGGAGGGGGCAGCCCATGCGACGTTATGGGGGAGACGACCTGAGACCTAGGGTGTAAGACCCTGGGTCGGGACTGAACCAGTGACCACAGTGTCTGGAGCAGAGTGAGCTAGGGAGAGCGCGCGAGGTCCGGGAGGTGGGAAGCCCAGACCGTGTTGGCCTGAGAAGTCACAGCAGGTTGACTGTTACCTGGAGAGAGGTGGGGAACCGCTGGGGGTTTGGGAGCAGAGGAGTGTCACGATCTGAGCTATGTTGACACAGGACCACTCCGAGTGCCGGACGGAGAAGAGCACGTGGAGGGGCCGGTAGGACCGTCCAGGCAAGCCGCAGCGGCAGGTCGAATGGGATGGGCCGGAGGAGGCGTGGGGAGCTCTGCAGTTACCCAGCGTGGGCTAGATTTGAGCCCCATGTGGGAGCTGGTACTTGGATGTTGAAATTCTCTTGAGGAGAGAGTGATAAATCCTATGTTGTGTGTTCTGGCTGTGAGTGCAGAGACTCCAACCGTATTTAAGAACTCATTCGTTTGTTTACGTTTGTCACCTACTGATTTTTTTTTTTTTCTGGAGTGTTTGCAATTTTTCTAACATCAGAGTGCTTTAAATATGAAGCCTTTAAATTTTTTTTAAATGTTTTTATTTTATTTTTGAGAGACATAGGGACAGAGCGTGAGCAAGGGAAGAGAGAGAGGGAGACACAGAATCTGAAGCAGGCTCCAGGCTCCGAGCCGTCAGCACAGAGCCCGATGTGGGGCTCGAACCCACAGACCGCGAGATCATGACCTGAGCCGAAGTCGGCCGCCCAACCGACGGAGCCACCCAGGCGCCCCTAAATATGAAGCCTTTAAAGAGACATCTCTATTCGGTGTTTTTACAAAATACGTCCCTGTTCTGTGTTAAATTTATAGTCCTCTAGTCCATACTAAATGTAGTTTTTATTTATTAAAAGTTTTTTAAAAACATTTATTCATTTTTGAGAGACAGAGTGTGAGTGAGAGAGGGGTAGAGCAAGAGGGAGACACGGAATCGGAAGCAGGCTCCAGGCTCCGAGCTGTCAGCACAGAGCCCTGCGTGGGGCCCGAACTCCCGGAGCGTGAGATCGTTACCTGAGCCGAAGTCGGACGCTTCGCCGACTGAGCCCCCCAGGCGCCCCAGTGGAGTTTTTATTTTGATCAAATTGAGTAGGAAAGGACATTTTAACATACTGTCCCCTTGTAGGTCGAAGATCTAGACCTGAAGTTGGAGTCCCGGGAGAGCCGTCTTGTTCTCCGTTTTCTGCTGCCGCCGCGACCATGCAGGCGGTCGGTGCTGTTGGAGGAGAAGGGCAGGAGGGCTTTCATTTCATTTCGTTCCTCCGTCAGCTTCGTAGACTTGTCTCAGTCATGTCCTCAATTCGATAATTCAAGAATATCCCCTGAACTGACATTTTTAGATTTCACTACATCCCACCCCATTCCAGAGGAGGTTTGGGGCAGCTCTCAGGGCTCTTGTAAGGCAGAGCTGAGAACGTGTTTCCCCTTCAGCAGCCCAGCACTCCCGAGACCCCCCAGATGTGCAGATGGCTCTCACTTGAGCCCTTACCGGCCACCCGGCGCTTCCTCGGTGATTGGTGGGCATTTCGTGACCAAGGGGAAGCGTGGCATTTCACGCTGTCCCATTCCATGCTTCAGATTTTGTATGTTGCATACAGAAAATGTAGAAAGGGGAGTAGAAATCCTCTTCTCCTAGAAATACCTGGTTTTTAAATATTTTGCTGCCTGTCTTTCTCTATATTCATATGGCATAGAGATTTATAGATAGATATGTATTTTGTATATAAATAGAACAATCAGTGTGCAAACTTTAATAAACTTCTTTCCAGCAGTATATTCTGTGTTATTGCCTATTAGATAGTATTTAAAAAATTTTTTTAATGCTTTTTTATTTTTGAGAGAGCAAGAGAGAGAGCGCGTGAGCAGGGAGGGGCAGAAGAGAGAGGGAGACACAGAATCTGAAGCAGGCTCCGGACTCTGAGCTGTCAGCACAGAGCCCGAAGTGGGGCTTGAACCCACGAACCGTGAGATCACGACCTGAGCTGAAGTCAGACACTTAACCGACTGAGCCACCAAGGCATCCCTCTTTAATAATATTTTAAAAATATGATTAACTTTCTATTGTTTTGTGATATATTTAATAAGTTTCATCTTTTAGAATATTTAAGTTATTCCCAATAGATTACTGTCAGAAACCACACTATACTAAATATCGTGACTTCATTTTTATTTGCATATCCATATATATTTTAATGTTTTTAATGTTTAGTTTTTAAAGAGAGAGAGATGGTATGAGCAGGAGAGGGGCAGAGAGAAAGGGAGACATAGAATCTAAAGCAGGCTCCAGGCTGTCAGCACAGAGCCCGACGCAGGGCTCGAACTCACTAACTGTGAGATCATGACCCGAGCTGAAGTCGGACGCTTAACCGACTGAGCCACCCAGGCGCCCCTGTATATATTTTCACCTGAGGCCGTTGCTAGCTATATTTCTATGTGCCATGGGTATAACGTTATTAGAAGTTGATGAGCCTGGAGTTTCTTATTTCGTAGTTAAAGAAGTTAAGTAAATGGCGATGTGTAACCTTGGCTGCATGTTAGGGGTAGAGCAGACGAGGGTTAAGAGATCGGGCTGCGCTGTGCTTAGCGCAGTGCCTGACACAGAGCAATAGTTGGTCTGTTGGACACAGCTAAGTTGTGAGGAGTTTATGCTTGTATTATTTTCCTCTTTACCGCAGTTCCGTAAGGCGAGTACCGTTAGTACCTTGTACGTTAGAACTTACGCTGTGACCTGGGTGAGAACCCGGAGGTTCTGAGAGGTGGTCTGCCAGCTGCCCAGCCGACAGAGCCGGGACTCGAGCGCAGGCAGTCTGCCCGCAGACTGTGCCGTCACGGCCACCTTGAGCAGCCACCGGAGACGCCAGCGCAGGGCCTGGGCGTTCAGTGACTGCCACTTCCCCCGCACAGCTCCATAACCCTCAGGTGGTTTTGGTGCCAGTATTTTTGGATTTGAGGGAGATAATTTAGTGCTTATGCTCTATTTTATATGGGACCCCTGCTGGGGTTTGGGACAGCACCACCGAAGCAGGTGCTTCAGTGTTCGTACAATGAAGCATGCTTGTCTTTATACCGAACGAGATTATAAAACCAAAACCCAAAAAACTATAATCAGCCTGATGTCAGTACCTGCTGCCACATGACTTGTGAAAATCTTTTGGCTTTGGAACTGTGGGTAGGGGATCGTGGACCTGCATAAAACGCTTAGAGGAGTACTGGCATTTAGAACACCCTCGGACACTACAGCCATTCCTGCTCCTAGTGGTCACCAGAAACTTCCGTCCTCACACACAGACCTGGTGAGACACACAGAGCCAGGTGATCTGAGGAGGGGGCATCTTAAGTGTTGGAGTCTTTCAGCCCTTCTTCCCTAATTCAGAATAGGGATGGCGTCAGTGTCCTTCCCTGTCCTAACTGTAAGCGTTGAACTCAGTGCTCCTGTCTTCCTGTCTGTTGGCACTCCCAGCATATAATTGGAATCTGCGGAGCAGCGAAACCTGTTTCCAGCCTTTCAGAGGTTTGGTGAAACAATATTTTAAGTTTTTCCTTTCTCTTTATTATAGTGTTGTTTATTTTTTCCCCCATCGTTATTGAGATATTATTGACACATAACATTGTGTAAGTATCCGGTGTACTCCGTAATGATTCGATACATATATATACTGCAAAATGATTACCATAGGACGGTTAATGTCACCTCACATAGTTACCTTTTTTTTTTTTATGCCGTGAGAACATTTAAGGTCTTTTCTTTTAGCAACTTTCAAGCGTATAGTACAATACTGTTAACTATAGTCAGCATGTGTGCATCCCGTCCCCAGAACGTATTCATCTTCTAACTGGAACTTTGTGCCCTGGGACCAGCCTCTCCCCATCTCCCCCAGCCGCCGGCACCCCTCATTCTGTTCTCTATTCTTTTTTAGATTCCACATATAAATGAGATCATAGGGCACCTGTTTTTCTCTGTCTGGCTTATATCACTTAGCACAGCGCCCTCCGGGTTCATCATTCATCCGTGTTGTCATAAAAGCAGGATTTCCTTCTTTCTTACAGCTGAATAATATCCCATTGTATATGCATGCCACATTTTCTTTCTCTGTTCATCATCGAAGGACGTTTAGACCGTTTCTGTGTCGTGGGCAACCCCCTCTCTTTAAGCATGATTTGGGAGAACAGTTTCACTGACCCATCATTTCTTCAGATATGACCAGAAATGACTAAAGGCTGAAGTGCTTGCCCTTGAAATTGAGATGTTCTTCTTCTTCCCTACTTTTTTAATTGGTAAAAAACTCTAGTCACAAATCATTGTAACCATTTATGACAATTATGGAGAAACGTTGTATTATGGTCTTATACAGTGACTTTAACTCTGTGGTCATGTTACTTCTATCGCAACCTAATCCAAATACAGATTTATTATGTGCTGCTAACATGTATATTTGCTATTAAGACTTTAAAATTTTGACACTTGGGTTTAAACCTATTCTCCATCCTTGGAAATATCCCTTTGAACTATTTGAAGAGATGCTGTGTATAGTTTGTTCTCTCCTTCTGCATATGAAGGTCGTGTTTGTCTTCGTCTTCCCAGCCCCCAGCGACTGGAAGCGATCTTGGTCTCCTCTTTTGTAGTTCAGTCTCAGACCTAGAGCAATCCGCAGGGAGCTGGAAGGGCCTTTGAGATGATCTAGTCAGAGCGAAGCAGAGAGACAGGAACAGAAAGGTAATCAATCTATTGAGGCTTATTTATTTTTATTTGACAGTTTTTCAATCCCTAACTAAAATAAAAAATGCAAAAGTGTTTGTTCCTTTTATTATTGGAAAGGAATGTGTGAAGTCTACAGTTCGTAGAGCTACGGTTCGTTAGCCTTAATTGATCCTTCGAGGCGTGTGTGTGTGTGTGTGTGTGTGTATGAGAGAGATGGGGGTTGTAGTATAGCAGGTAAGAATATGTGGTGTGAAAAATAATCTCATTTTCAGTTTACTTTATATTATTTGATCCCACGAAACAGACTTGGCAGCAGCAGACATTCCCGGTAGTGGCGTGTTGGAGTCTGTCATGTGGTGGTTAACAAGCCCTAGTTATTTCAGCGTGCTGCATTTGGTCACTTTCCCAGTGAGAGTAGATGTTGAGTTTAAATTCTAGAGCAGGAAATTCGAGAAGGGAGATGTAGTAATCAGTTGATACGGTGTTAAAAAAAATAGCACTTATTTGTTTGGCCCATGTTGACTAATGTAACTTTTTCAACTGACAATATTATTTGATTTAGGATCTTAGAATATGAACTGCATGGAAATCATTGATAATTTTGGTATTCATTTTTTTACAGAGAGGAAAAAGGAAAATGGATGATTGAAAAAGGTTGTATTTCTCATATTTTAAAAATTGTATTTCCTTTTCTAGGTTGCTGTAGTGAAACTAAAAAATGCAGATAAGGTATTTGCCATGAAAATATTGAATAAATGGGAAATGCTGAAAAGAGCTGAGGTAAGATTCTAATTATCGGAATGTTTAAATAATGTTTTAGAAATGATTTTAGAGACCTATAAAATTCTAGAGATCAATAGATCCTTAAAAAGCACTCAGTAACATTGTGTCTGTGGTGGCATTATTTTTAAGATAACAAGTTCAACAATTTATAGTTGTGATATAGTGATGATAAAAGTTATAATTCACACAAAAAAAGTTATAATTCACGATGCTAATTTCATATTGTCTGAAAACCAAATGGAAACCGTTGTAATTTGGGGCTTAAATATTCATGTGAAAAGGGTGTTTGGAAACCAGTTTCTTTTAAGGGAAGAAATTTTGTGATGATCGATTTCCGGCTTGATGTATCTCGTTTATATTCTCTTTTTGTCTGTGTTCCGCTCAAAGCAGAAGTCAGCAGGAGTTTCGAATGTGCCCTGTAAGAATGCTCTTTAGTCCTGATCATACAGTTCAGTTTGTGTTTTCTGTATCATCAGAGGATGGTAGTAAAATCTGCTGTTGCAAGGATTGCGATGTCTCCATGTTGGTCCTAGACACGAGGGAAAGGTGGGCGGGAGTGGGGTTACAGATCCCTCCTGGCTGGCAGGGTGTGCTCAGAACTGGCGTTGCACAGAGACCTGCAGTGGGCTCGTGGGGTCTCCTGCCGCGCTGGATCGTGGCGCGGGGCCCTCAGGGGCCTAGAGGAAGCAGAACTCACCGGTGTGCAGGTGTTTCAGTACCTGAGCTTGTAAGAGGATCATAACTGCCGAGCAGGCGGGGCGTTAGCTCTGGAGGTTAGTAAGATTTCTCCAACGAGAGAGAGCGTTTGGGACCCTTCATGTACCAGTACCTGGAGCAGCCTGGAAAAAACCAAACATACGGAGGAAAGCAAAAAAGTTCCCTTGGTGGTAGATGGGATAGTAGTGAAATACTTCATCAGCTGTTTCCTTCGGGGAGTTTGAGAAATGTGACAAAACGGGAAGGAGAAGCGAACGGTCACTCACATCCCATCACCTAGAATTAATCACCAACATTCAGGGAAAGTTTTTGCTTTTAGTCTCGTTTTCTATGTGTCTCCTGAAAAAAAAAAATACTACCGAAGTGAAATACAGATATATTATTTGTAAAACAAACACTAGCACGTTACATATAGAGCCGAAGTCCTCTTTGGTCCCACCCCACCCTGCCCCTTGCCATGTGACAGTGTCCTGTTGAGAAACGCATTTGGAGACTTATGTCACTTTCCAGCGTACGGGCCAAGTGTCCCTTATATTCAGTAACTTCAGTCTTTACTTTTGAATCTCCCTAACACTGAATCACCTTACTGTCACTGGTTGGACTTTCCAGGTCGTGAACACTGAGATTGAATTAGGGCAGTCTTCTGCGATGGGGACCGATAGGAGGGAAGGGGAGTGAAACGTCACTTTCAGGGAGAAGTCAGGGTGTCCAGAGGGGGCTGTGGAGTAGAATCGGTCCCTCGGAGCCCCACATGAGGCCAGAGGACTGACCTTTTCTGTGTGCCGCATTCAGTCACCGGCGACGGACCACCGGCTACATGGCCTCGGGACAGTAGAGTTTCTGCAGCCGAAGAAGCTGGCAGCATTGCCAGAGGCTGGAGCTACAGGTCCTACTAGTAAGAAACAGTAAACAAGTGTGTTCTGATGGTTTCACGGAAATCATAATTGTAGTCAGTTCCGTGTCTCAGCATCGGAGTTGTTAAAAACGGAGGCGAAGTCTGCACTGTTTTCTTTGACGTTGGTGTGCCGGGAAGGAATTGCGGAAAGGAAGAATCGCTGGGCTGGCTTTCACCGCTGACTGGCAGAAGTGGCAGAATTGAAGATAAAACAAGGAGTAATTGGGAAGTAGATGTTACTGCGTTAAGAAACATCAGAATGTTTTCTGTCTGGGGCGAGATGGAGTAGATGTACTTCTTCCTATCCCTGCCGTTACGTACGGTCTTCAAGGCCCTGGTCGTTACGTACAAACGGATATAAGAAGACACCGAAAGGCAGAGAGAAGGAGGTGGGCCGCGGGGCCTGAGGAGCAGCCCTTCCTTACTTGGTGAAGCCGGTGTTATTCGGATGGGAAAACCAAACAGGAACCATTTAGAGGAAATTAAAGACCAAAATGCCTCATGAACATAGATAAAAATATCTTTAACAAAATGTTAGCAAATAGAATTCAGCAGTATCTAAAAGACTTGTGCATACACCGTGACGGGTGGGTTTTACTTCAAGGATACAAGGCTGGTTCAGCATTCTCCAGGAACTCTTTGAAACTTACATTAAAGTAAGTCTACACTGAAATTAATTTTTTTTAATTAAAAACAAATTTTTAACATTTCTTTATTTTTGAGAGACAGAGACAGAGGATGAGCAGGGGAGGGGCAGAGGCAGAGGGAGACACAGAATCCAAAGCAGGCTCCAGACTCTGAGCTGTCTGCTCAATGTGGGGCTTGAACTCACGAACCGCGAGGGATCGTGACCTGAGCTGACATTGGACGTGTAACTGACTGAGCCACCCAGGTGCCCCTACATTGAAATTTTTAAAGAGAGATTCATTTTAAACTAGAGTGGAATTGTATCTCTGTGCTTGAATTATCAAGTCCTTTTTTAAAGAAGTATTAAAAAAACCGCTGTTCTGACATGACTTCTCCAACTACGGAGTCCGGGCCTGCTGGCGGTGCGTAATAATTTACAGGTGAGCAGCAACACGTCTTGATTTTTAAACTGTGCATTGTTGATGCTTTAAAACAATTTTTTAGGGACACCTGGGTGGTTCAGTTGAATGTTCAACTCTTGATTCCGCCTCCGGTCATACATGATCCCAGGGTCGTGATTTGAGCCCCACATCAGACTCCTTGCTGAGCGTGGAACCTGCTCAGATTAAGATTTTCTCCCTCCCTTTGCCTCTGTCCCCGGCTCGCATGTGTACTCTCTGTAAAATATAATGAAATGAGATGAAACAAAATAATGTTTCAGAGATTTACTTTCAATCCATTTTTTTTGTATTTAGTTCCATATTTGTTACATAACAAATATGTAATTAGTGGGACCTGCGTTCTTCGAAGGTCGTAGGGACACCCTCTCTCTCTCTGGGCAGCTGAATAATTGCTGACTAATCTTTGGGATACAGAGGTCGCTGTCCCTGCTCATTCATCATTTACAAACTTTGTCAGCAGTCCCTTAACTTCTCCCAATCTGTTCTCTACATACTACCTTCTCTTCAGAGTTCCCCAGCTCTCTTCAGGAGATGTCCTCAGTCATTTCACTGAAAGGTGTGAAATAGTTGACAGAAATGCTCCCCATTGGAGTTCGTCCTTCCCAGTCTTTGTCATCTCGCTGATTAAAGAAAGCTCATAATGATCTCTGTGTCCTAGAGTAATAGTGTACCTTGGTCGAACTGCGATGGTGTGGTGCTGGTCTGCGCCACTGCTGTCGTTATTTTTGTTACTGTGGTCATTCCTTTATTATTATTCTCATAATGGCTGGTGCCAGTAATAGTAATATTGATGAGTTGAGGCCCTTGGATTTGATCTGCCTTACTTCCCGATCTATCACCTACGTTAAAAAAAAGTAAGCACGACAGAAAATAAAAAGTAAAAATATGAAGCGTCTCTTTTTTTCCTCAAAGGTCTAATCTTTCTAGCCAAAGTGAACCGTTATTTAGAGTTTCATATTTGTCCTTCATGGAAATTTTTATTATAATGGAATCATACAAAAGACTGATTTTTTTCACATTGCTTTTATCATTTAAAAATATATGTTTTGGATTTTTCTATTTCCATATTCACACATTTATCTCATTCTATTAAATAGCTTCATTATACCGAATGGATATATTGTTTAGTAGTTTGATTTAAAAAAAACCACTGATGGTCATTTAGATTATGTCCACGATTCCAGAGAATCGTTATACGTATACCTTGGAATAGCGAGTTTAATCAGAGTGTGGACTCCCAGTAAGGTGGAATCAGATTATCTACACGTTCAGTCATCTCAGCACATCCGACTGTGTGTGGCTGGCAGAGAGAAAATCCAGCACGCGAGAAGACAGCGCGTCAGAACCACGCACCGCACCTCAGAAGCACGTGCGGTGTAAGTTAGAGTCAGGGGTGCTCAGGCGCTTACCGTCCACCGTGCTGCTGTCGGCTTCTGGGGGGCTGCAGTTTGTGTGTAAACTTAGATCGTGAAGGGATTCAAGGATGGCTTTTATACTGCAGGATTTTCATGTTGTGCGGACTTTAAAATCTGTCTGTCCCTCAGATTAAACTCCTCAGTATGGATCCCCTTTGCGGGGGGGCATGTGTACACAGAGACTTTGATAGTCTTCAGAAAAAGTTGGATCAGTGGACCTTTGCACTCAAAGGACGTAAACGTGTCTGGTTTCTCACATACCACATATTCCCCAATTTTGGCTGTTATTAAATGATTTCTCTTGTGTTTAATTTTGTAAAAAAAATTTTTTTTACCCACCAGTTAAAATAGGATGTACCTCATGTTTGGTTTGGCCATCACATGTCTTTGAAATGGAGATTTGAAAGTAAACTGATAGTGAATAAGACCTGATGTTTGGAATTCTTGCATTTCGCAATTAAAATTATCACTCGTCTTTCTATTTTTTTTTTAAATTAAAAAAATTTGGCTTTTTTCTCCTCAAATATTAGATTCCAGAGAATGATTTATTATTTGAAAGAATTTCTCTGTGCTAATACTTTATGGGTGAGAGAAATCTCTGTTACGAATAAATGAGAAGCCAAGGTGGATATAATCACGAGTGGGTATTTTCATTTTAACACACGATTTCAAGTATGGAGGCAGTTTTGGTGTGCTGTATAAGAATGCTGATCTGGATGCACCTGTTGATCTGGGGAAGAGAATCCTGTGACACGTGTGCAGAATTATTGTTATTCGTATGTGATCCATATTAACTTCTAATTCAGCATAGGTATTACTGTTGCTCTTTCTCTTTAACCAGTAGCCTGTTAAGGGTAAAGTTTAAAAAACATATAACTGTGTATTAAAAATACAAAGCCGCACAGCAGGCACAACAGCACTGTGGCCAGCAGCATGTTTGGTTGAATAGAAACTGCGTGACAGAATCTGAAGAAGCTGTATGATCTCCAGTATCCTCTCCCACGTATTTATTACATTCCTATATACTCAAATATTCTATTTTTAGGGGAGGATATTAAAAAATTATTGAATTTTTTTTAAGGTAGAAGTAGACGTTATTACAGCCCATTTATGCATGTGAAGTCCTTCCTACGACTTCGTGAAGCTTGAGGTAGCGCATGCATCATGGTTTGATTTTACCGATTGGGATCAGGGTTTCTCGGCAGTAGCACTTATGACATTTGGGGCCAGATAATTCCTTGGGGCATAAGCTATCCTATGCGTTAATAGGATGTGTAGCAGCATCCCCGGCCTCTTCCCGGGATATTGTCCTAACCACCCCCACCCCAGTTGTGACAGCTGAGGACAGTGTGACATACTGGAGCAAAAAAGGAGACGGTGTTTTACATCTAAACTTGGTATCTGAAGCATTAATAGGACTCGTTTAAAACCTAAATACTTCAGGATACAATCATACGATGTCTGTGATTTGCTTAAAAGAAACAAACCCGTGTGTGTGTGTGTGTACATACATGTGCATGCACACGCATTTGCATGGAGGGAGGGTGGTGGCAAGGCTGAGGGGGTGAGGGTGTAGATGAAACAAGCCTGAACGATAACATAGTTGTTGAAGTTGGTCGATGAGTCCCTTGTGGGGAAGAGGTGATTTTACTGTTTTCTCTTGTATCTATTGGAAGTTTAGGGTCATAGTTTATCTTATGTTTTTTAAAATTATTTTTTCAATGAGCCGTTCAGAATAGATTAGAATGTACTAAAGTTTAATCTGTTTACAGATAGTCTTTGGGGCTTTGTTTACTTTGGAGTCCCCTATCAAACGTTTTTTAGAATTTAGCTGGAATGTCTTTGAGATTCCAGAAAGCTGTCATAACAAGATAAAGTCAGGAGAAAGGAGTCTTCTGAGCTCTGACAGTCGTTACCTCTTTCCGACTGTAATTGTAGGTCACTCAGATTCCAAAACAGAACTTAGCAGTGAGTGTGTCGGGTGGTTCTGTTTTCCCTCTAAAGTGAACCAAAGCATCATGCACTTTAACAATCGAATTGGCAGGTAAAACTGCCCATTTATTTAGTTCAGTGATTTTTAAAATTTTCTCTGGTGCTGTTTCATGCATGGCTCTGGAAGTTTAGTTGATCAAATACAATTCATGGAAATACATGGAAAAAAATAGGTACTTGATTAGGTAGTGTTAATTGTTTTGTATATCATGGGAAACCAGTAAGTGAGCGCCTCTCTAGGTGGGTTACTCTGCTGACTTTTCAGTGTGCATGGAGCTGCGGCCAGTCAGGAGAAGCAGGTGTCTGCGTACTGGTTTGGAAACTGTTGGCATATAGTGTTACTTGGAAAAAAAAAAGAAAAAAAGAACAACAGCTTGCAGAGCACTGTGATCTGTTTGCATAAAGAAGAGAAAAGATAGGGGGGATGAGGTACCACGTGAATATTGTGTGCGTTCACGTGCACACGTGTGTTCACACAAAGAGACACAAATTTTCTAAGAAGACATTGCACACAGGTCTCGGTGGTGACCTCTGGACACACGTGACCCTGAAAGTGGGGCGTGACTCAGAAGATTTCGATTTTACTTTTACCCTTCAGCTCTTTTTGAGCTTTCTGGTGTACCGGGTTTTTTAGACAGAATTTTAAAGATGATAGATTATTAGGGCGCCTGGGCAGCTCAGTTGGTTAAGCGTCTGACTTCGGCTCAATTATCATCCCACGATTGTGGGTTCAAGCCCAGTTGTCAGGCTCTGTGCTGACAGCTCGGAGCCTGGAGCCTACTTTGGATTCTGTGTCTCCCTCTCTCTCTGCCCCTCCCTTGCTCTCTCACTCTCTCTCTGTCTCAAAAATAAACATTAAAAAAATAATAAAGATCTTAAATTATAGAATTATAATGCATCATATAGAATGTTTTAATTTTAGCCACACATTTCCGAGGTCTACCTTTATCATAGTGGAAATACAGTCTCAGAATAAAAACTTGTACAAATCAAAAAGGAAAAAACAGTTTATGAGAGAAAATGGACAAAGGGGAGTTAACAATTCAAAGAGGAAGTTCAGTTGTCCAGTAAGCATGCATAAAGCTATTTGTCTGCATGAGTAATTAGGAACACATTAATGAAAATAACGGCGACATACGGTTTTACGCTCATCGTATTGACACACGTCAGAGTGTTATAATGCCAAATGCAGCTGAGAAATAGGGGAGATTTCTACATCCCGGGGGAGGGTGGTAATCACGACTTCGGAGAGAAAATTGGCCACGCCTGGTGAGGTTGAAAATGCTTCTGCGTGTGGAGTAGCATTCCGACCTCTAAGTGTACAGGCTGGAGAGGCTCTCGTCCATTGTACACATGTGTCCGTTGCAACATCGCAGTAACGAGATTGGACGTAACCGTGGCTTCCTGGTTGAGAGTCCGCGTGAATGGGCTCCGACAGAGTCCAGCAGCGGAATGTCACAGCAGTTGAAAATAGCCGCCACCGAGTAGCAAGTAACCGAGGTGCAGAAGGGTAATAAAATGATAACCTTCGTGGAAAATTGCAAGACGTAAAGCCGTCCTGTTGTGTTTGGACGCCTCCACGTGTGATCCGAGCATACGAAGGGAAGAACACAGCGTCTACTGCGGACGAGCCATTTTATCAGGGGCGGAGGGAGGAGGATCACCACTTACTTGGATTTTATGTCCTTCAAATTAAAAAGGATGGAAGTAAAGACGGGAAAACATTAACATTCATGTTATCTAAATGGGCCGTGGGCGTGGAAAGACTGTGTGCGTTTTTCCGGTTGTTTGGAACGAAAGCGGTATTTTTTGGTAGAAGGTGTTTTCAAGGGTATCATTCCTGCCGTCCGCTTTCTGAGGTGCCTGGCTTGTTGAAAATCCTGTGATATTGGATGTATTCCTTTTCCAGGACAGAATGCGTAATAAACCTCTTAAGCAGTAGTTTGTGTAACATATTTCCTAGTTTTACGTGAAGTGTCCTCTTATTAAAAAAGTTTGTTTTTTCCTTTCCAGACAGCATGTTTTCGTGAAGAAAGGGACGTGTTAGTGAACGGAGATAATAAGTGGATTACAACCCTGCACTATGCTTTCCAGGATGACAACAACTTAGTAAGAACCGTTTTTCTATGTCGCCGTATTCTTACTACATTTTTATTGGCAGAATTGATCATTGTTTTCTTTTAAGCCTTATTTAAATGTAGTTATTATTTAGAAAACCACTGAATTTCACAGCATATAAATTGTTTCCTCCCCCCTGCCCGATTAATTTGCTAGGTTTCCACTGGAATGTTTTATGCTTTTTAATAGGCAAGGCCACACTAAATCCAAACATTTCGATTCTATAAAAGGTGTTGAGGATTTTCTCTTTTCACGGTTTCCCCGGTATATCTTATTTGTAGTATGCCGTCACTACTTGGGGTTTTACGTATTTTTCAAAGCGGCCACGCGCTACTTGAAGCAGAGCCGCCTCTCACATCCCGGCTGCACCTGCTGTCCCGTGCCACCACGAACCCCGTGACGGAAGAAATCGGGAGTGGGCGCGGAGGAAGACGGAGCCACGAAGTGCCGCTGAGTGACGATCGAAGGGACAGATGAGGGAGCAGGAGAGGAAGGGGCGGCACGGCCCCGCGCACCACCGCTGCGTCTGCTGGCCCCGGTTCCTATTTTGCGTGTTTTTAGCACACACGGGTTGAGTTCCTGCCGTGTGCCACCGCGACACTGGGTCCCGGGGTAGAGAAATTAATACGACGTCTTGTCCTCGTGACCGATGTTTATGGGACGCGCGCCACGTGCTGGGCGCCGCCGTCTAGATTCTGGAGGTTCTGGAGGTTCCGGAGTAAGGGACAGAGGAGCTCTTTTCTTGCCGTTTCAGATGATAAATCCAAAGTCAAGTAAGTAAGATGCTCAGATGGTCTCAGATGAAGAAAGTAGAACATTGATGCAAAGATGTGAGGTTGGCGAGGATCCTTCTGGACGACTGTCCCCTCGCTAAACCAAGAAGGGAGGAGGGGCGGAGAGGGCCTGGTGAGCACAAGTGTGCAGGGGAGGCCGCTCCCTGCGTTCCCTTCGACTGATGGAGGGGAGGGGAGGAGGGTGGGGGTGAGCAGGGAGAGATGAGAGCGTCCCGGCACCTGGCACCTGAATGTCACGAGAAAGAAAGTAGACAGCGAGTTTCTCAAAACGGTGGGGTTTTTTGGTCATGGAAAAGGCATTGTGTCTGAGGGCCTAGACGACAGGAATGGAACTGCCCGGACTGGTCTCTTCGCTCCTCCCTTCTGGCTTCCCTCCCGGAGCCAAGTGTGAAAACCGCTGTGTTAGGACCAAGGAGAGTTTGTGCTAAGGCGGGAAGAGAGGAGGTGTCTGAGGGAAAGGAGGGAGCCAGGGTGGTTACAGGGAAGGGGAGAGAGTGGACAGTGGGGCTTGGAGTGAGAGCGAGCTGAGGTACCAGGACTTCTGTCTGATTTCAGGAAAGGCTTTTAAAGGGAGAGAGTGAATGATTCTTCGTTTTTGGTCTGACACAGGGTCTGACTTGTAGGGTCCAGTGCTGAGTTGCTGAACCGAGGTGGGAAACGTGTTTGGGAAGGGGAAGTAGAGCGGGGGGAGGCGGGTAGTGTAATGGGCCTGCATGGGCTTTGAGTTGTCACGTGATCCATTCAGGGGGTTAGCCACGGAAGTCGGGTGCTCCTGAGGGCGGAGGGCACTGTATCTCAAGTTCTTTATCTTCCAGGTCACTTTTCAGCAAACTGTGGCCTGAAGCTCAGATTTGGCCCCCACTTAGTTTTGTACCGCCTGCAGGCTAAGAATTGTTTTTACATTTTTAAATATTTGAAAAAAAGTCAAAAGAGGAATACTTTGTGACCTGCGAATGTTATATAAATTCACATTTCGGTGTCTACAGAGTTCTGTTGGAACGCAGCCATGCCTGCTGATGTGCGTATTGTCAGAGGCTGCTTTTGCACTGCAGTGGCAGGGTTGGCCTCTCGTGACAGTGGCCGGCACTATGACAGAGGTGACACGTATGTACATGTGACTCGCAGTGCTTTGTGCTGCTGCTCAGCAGCCTACAAATCATGGTGACAGTTACAACTTGATAGCCTTTCTTCTCCTTTTTTTTAAAATGTCTATTTTTGAGAGAGTGAGAGAGAGACAGAGTGTAAGGGGGGCAGGGGCAGAGAGAGAGGGAGACACAGAATCTGAAGCAGGCTCCAGGCTCCAGCTGTTGGCACGGAGGCCAGTGCGGGGCTCGAACTCCCGAACTGTGAGGTCATGACCTGAGCCAAAGTCGGATGCTTAACCTGCTGAGCCACCCAGGCGCCCTAACTTGATGACATTTCTGATGAGATACATATTGCTGTCCCGTGACGTGTTCCGATTACCGTCATGAAGAGTGCACGTGCAGACCTCACGTGCTGTGTTTCCAGGCAAGCGGAGTGTGGAGGAGATTGTTCATGACCGACACGGCAGCCCGGCGTGACCAGGTGCCATAAGACGCTGCCCTGCTAGATTTAATTTTTTTAATGTTTGTTTATTTTTGAGAGACATAGAGACAGAGTATGAGCAGGGGAAGGGGCACAGAGAGAGGGAGACACAGAATCCGAAGCAGGCTCCAGGCTCTGAGCCGTCAGCACAGAGCCCGACACGGGGCTCGAACCCACAGACTGGGAGATCATGACCTGAGCCGAAGTCGGCCGCTCAACCGACTGAGCCCCCGGGCGCCCCGGACGCCGCCCTGTAGAACCTGGGTGTCCACGCACAGCGAGCTCCGAGCTCTGGTCGCGGCATTCCCAGCCCCCAGGAAGGCCACAGACTAGGAAACAATACCTGATCGCCGCAGAATTTCGTCACAGAACTAAAACATGACAAGAATGCAGGCAGTTCCTGAGGGCTCGTTTGTCAGTCAGGCAGGAAAGCCACTTACCAGTGTCGAGTGAGTTACATCAGGTTTGTGGCCGCAGCCAAAGAAACGCGTTCACGAAAACAAACGTGTCCCAGACCGTTAGCCTTTCGGCAAGAGCAGTTGCCTAAAGAGTGGGGGGCGCTGGGAGCAGCCTCTGTGGTTGAATTTAAACCCAGGAAATGCGTTCGAGTGGTTGTTTTTGGCTCTTGAGTTGGAAGAGGTTACAGATTCTGCTCTGTTGTTGTTATTTGAGGCATCGGGCCGAGTTCAAAGTCGCTGCCCTAATCAGCCTTTATTAATAGATGGTGTGGAATACTTAGAGTCCATGGTATTTTCAGAGCGGTTGGGAAGACACTGGTCTGGTACCACCTGAATGTTCTCTGCGAAGATGTATTCCAGTGGAGAGTGGCAAAAATCCGTGTGGACAGATTTGCACCCAGTGTAAAATCCCAGGCACCTGAAGCTTGTGGATATTCTTTGTCTTCTTAATCGGCAGGTGGCCGGTGGCTGGCAGCAAATATTTGAACCTGTCATTTGTTATGGGACCAGTAATATCACTGGTCAACTTTATTCAGTCTCATGAAAACAACTCTTATCCTATCCATGAATTTTTTTCAGAAATCATGGCTGCATAGCCTCACCTGCTATACATGTATTTGGGGCTTTTGCAGTGTTAACATTTTGTGGCAGAGAGCCAAGATTGAAACATTTCTGAACAAAACACCTCACCGTCAACCGTTATTAGACAATGCTGAATAGCTTTGAAATTAGTGTTTCCCGTAGACTTGATATGTTTTAAAATGAATTTAACCCAAAATTATAAGACAAAATGGCACTCACATGTGAAACTACACTATGGTGAAGTCATTGTGACAACTAAAGTTGTTCAAATCCCAGGTAGTATCAAGCCCCTTTTTATCTAAACCCCATGCTGTTCAGAAGTAAAAAGAAAGGAGATCTCCATTTCCACAGAAATTTGTATCAGATGGACACTTGGAGCTCAAACTATAGTTGGCACCAGTTTGGGGGATTTGATTTAAGTGCTAAGGAAACATCGTAGTTCAAAGCCCGCTTAACGGCAGTTGAGAACTTCCGCCTAACCTCTCGTGAGACGTGATTGCTGCGTGATGACATGCGTGAACACGAGTATCAGAAGGACAGTCTGAGAGCCTCCTGTAAACGCCTTCCAGGTAAGGAATATGCTCAGTTAAAATTCTGTGCTCACGAGGGGCGCCTGGGTGGCTCCCTCGGTTAAGGGTCTGACTCGGTTTCGGCTCTGGTCGTGTTCCCATGGGTCATGAGTTCAAGCCCCACATCGGGCTCTGTGCTGATAGCACGGAGCCCATTTGGGATTCTCTGTCTCCCTCTTTCTGTCTGCCCTCTCCCACGTGCTCTCCAGCTCTCTCAAGAAAATAAAGGTAAATAAACCTAAAACAAGACACGCTCATGAACTGATGACACCAGTAGCCGTCTTTGTGAAGACGCTCCCACAGCTGACACGCGAGCGTCCCGTTGCAGAGGGGCGTGTGCCGGGACCCGTACAGGCCGCCTCGATGCTGGCGAACACTCAGTCTGAGCCCCCGCTGAGCGAACTGTTAGACTCCCTCCCCCACGTGAAGAGTCACAAAACTCACACTCAGCTATTGTATTTTGACTTGTACTAATAAAATGTGGACATTGGTTTTCTATCTCATTTTGTATCTTGATCTTTCCTCTTGGCCTGCAAGCCGAGGCGGTTGTATGTGGCCTTCACAGGAAAAATCAGGCAGCTCCTCTTTGTAGGTCACAGTGATGACGCGTAGTAGATGAGAGTAAGTGACTAGTGCTTGGAAATGAGAGTCGCCTGGAGAAGACGGAGGACGCAGCAAGGAGCAGACACCTGGAGACAGAGGGTCAGAGCAAGAAAGAGATGGGATTCTGCACCCTCGAGACCAGTGAGGGGGGGAGGGGGTGGGGGAGAGGGGGTGGGTCACCGTAGCGCCAGCTACATGGTGGTGGTCGGAGAGGAAAGGTAAACTGGAGACACCGTGCCCACGCCCCCCTCCTGTTTTCCAGCCTCAGCGGAGCACCTCCTCTCTGGCCGTCATTCGTGTGCTTCTGCTTGGTGCTTTTCTGTCTCTCGTCCCCAGGACCTCTCGTCCAAGTTCCCTCTCTTCTCCCCCTCGTCCCGGTGACGTCCAGTGAATACTGTGAGAGTGTTCTCAAATTCTGTGTTCTAGAGTCGTTTCCAGAGTTCCCAGTTTGAATTAGTCTTTCTCATTTCATTTTAGCTTTACATTCTTCCTTAGCACTGCCATTGTACAGTAACACGTGTATATATGCATCTCTGACTTAAACGACTTTAAGCGAAAATATAATTAAAAAGTTGTCACGGAGTTCATCTGATTTAGGCCAGATCTTGTCTCTATGTCCATTTCATGCTTGCAGACTGAAATAGTGTGTTTCAGACTCCAGATCGTGACCCACTGGTGGATCATAAAGTCAATGTAAGGGGTTACGACCAGCATTTAAAATTTTAAATAGGAAATGACAGAGTTCAAGCTGGAAGAGGAATTATTGTTTCGTGACATTTATTTCTTGTTAATACATCGAATTACTACATTTCTCACACAATTACAATACGTTTCTTCTTAATGCATCGAATCATCGTATGAATCGTATTTATTATTGTGGGTTTTAGTCAGAATTGTTTAAAAGTCATGAAGTTGAGTTTTGTGTACGTTAGTTCTGTTAAATTGAGTGGGATGATATTTGACTTGAATTTACCGTACTTCTGTGAAATTTTCGCAATGAACCTGCCAGTGCAAATCCAGTCTACACAGTTTTGTCAGCAAGATTTCTAAGAGTAAACACACACCAAGTACTTGGTTAGCAAACTTCCATCAGTTCATCATGACGAATCGATTTTCTAAAGCTTTTAGGTAATAAGGACTAAAATCCACCAATGACCATGTTTTCTGTTATAGATAGGTGCAACACTGTAGAGTCAGGGATTGCTTCAAACTCTGTATTTCGTTATCAGCATAGAAACTTATAGATACAGAACTGGAGTGTCCAAATTCCAAATCTTGTAGAGCAAAATTTTGCCTCATTTTCATTGACGAAAAGCCCGACTTATTATGTCTTCTCAGAGTTTTGTCTTCTGTGTACCCTTTGCTTTTGACATTAGAATTAACATTGTTTTTTCATTTCTTGGTGAGGAGTAGTCTGTATATATCAGTCATTAATTTCTCAGTGAGAAATAGCCTATATATATCACTCATTAATTTCTCGGTGAGAAAAGAATCTATATTTATCAGTCATTAATTATATTAGACTAAAAGTCACAGTGTAACCGGAGGAGGACTGAAATAATCAAATCGCCTGTAAATTGCCAGCTTCTCTTAGCTTAGGGGAGGTTGTGCTGTGTGAGTCTCAAGAGTACAAGTCCTAAATTACCTTGGTTATCATCAAACTTTTTCTTTTGAATATTTATAAAATATCAGAAAATAAAATCATTTAGAAATGTTGGCCAATCTAGTCTTAGATACCAAAAAGGAAATTTAATTTACAGTGCTTTTCCAAAGTAACCGTGAGCCCTGAGGTCACCACATAAGGGACCTGGTCCGTAGTGCTGTGTGATTCAAGAAAGCCGTGATGAAGAACTTGAGTTTCACGTATGACCTGCTCACATATCTCTACAGCCAGGTGATGAAACCATGTATAGAGTCATAGCATGCATGCATTTTATTTGCTTCAGATAAGTTGTGTACCTTAATGAATGATCCTAAAATGTGATTAGAACCTTTTTTAAAAAAAAAAAACACCAAAAACTCATGAAACACAAACCTGCTTGGTTGTATCAGCACTGTCACATACAGTTCTTATCACTTAGATATCCTCTAGAATATTCCGTATCAGTGAAATTTGTCTCTTCTTCATACCTACTTGTCCACTGTTTCTTGTTTAGTTATTTTATCCTGGAGGGGGGAAAAAGGTCAGGGAAATATTTAAAACAAAAATTTTACTTCTTGAATTAGCATTTGTAAACTGTTTACGGGGCGAGAGACATTTACATGTTAGCTGGTGATTAGTCATGTGAACTCCAGACTCTACGGGAATCCAGTTTGTGCTGAAGGGAGAAAGTGTTGGAAGAAGGCGCGGAGGGATGAACGCAGGGCGGGCTCCAGGACGAACTGGCAATGTCTCTGGCGGCAGGGTGACTAACCGGACCTCCTGTTCTCCCTAAGGAAACTTCTAAAAGCATATGCATTCCAGGAGACGTTCTTTCTCTGGAACACAGCTATTTATTGTATGCTTTCACAGTTTTAGCCTTGTTTCTTTGGAAAGGAGTTTCTTACAAGCACAAGCTTTGAGATAAAGATTTTTTTTTTTTTTTAAGATATTTGGAGTTGGAAATCTTATGGTGTGTTATAGCCATACCTAGTGGTCTGTTTATTTTGGAGGGATGAAAGATTGCTAAAGACTCAGTCTGTAGCTTTAATTTCTTTTTTATTATCCCGGCGTTCCGCCCATACGTGCATGCGCGTAGTCAGCTTTTTTATTGAACTGACTCTTGAGTAAAAAGAAACTGATCTCAGGATCAAGAACCCTGAGTTCTGGTTTTCCCACTACCCAGGGTGTGTTTGGGCAAATCATTTCACTTCTTAGGGCTCTGACTCCACAGCCATAAGGCCGGGACAGCAGCTGTGACCCGTGTGTCCAGTACAGGGACCTTATCTAAACATCTTGTGCCCGCACCCTGGGACTCCCACTTCATGGAGACAGGGAAAGGGCTGGTCACTCAGACATGAACTTGCCGCTTTGCGTGCTCTAGTCTCAGCGTTCCCTGTCGCCTCCCCCGTATCCGCGCGGATTTCCTCCTGTTTGTTCCTGTTCTCCTTCCTCCTCCGTGTGGGTGAGCTATTTGCCTTTGCCTTTCGGTCCATCCCCTTTGGCCCTTTGCAGAACTCGACTGCGCTGGTCAGCTGCAGTGTGACTAGCTCTTTCCCCCTCTGTGGTGCAGAAGTCTAGAAAGGTAAAAACCAAGTATTTGTTACTCCGCAGCTTGCTCTTGTCCTTCGGTGACCCCACGGGCATATCTATATAATTATTCTTTTTGGCAGCTGTAGAATATTCCACGTCTCCTCGTTGATCTCTAGTCATGTTGTTTCTGCCTTGCTGCAGTTGCCAAAGTGCAGTGCAGTAAATATCCTTGTCCACATGCCCGACGTAATTAGAGTTTTTATCTTAAGTGCCTATATTCCTAGAAGTGGGACTACCAGGCCCAGGGGTGCACACTTGAAATTTCAATAGATGCAGGCAGTTACCTTCCCGAGGGGTTGCAGCGCGTCATCCCCAAGAAAGCAGTGAGGTTTCCGCTCGCTGTTCCCCAAACAGGAGTGGTCGTCTTGCCGATCTGATTGATATAAAATGGATCTCATTGTGGCTTTGCTTGTGACCATGTATTAACTGGCTATTTGCGCTTCCTCTTAGGTGAATTGATTGTTAATATAGCCTTAGCCTGGTTTTGCTGGACTGCTCGCCCTCTTCTTGACCCCTGGTGGGAGCCCTTCATGTTGGGAGTGTTACCTCCTTGACATACCTTATGAACATTACCTCTCAGGCCTGTGTTTTTCTCAGGCTTGTTTAAAGGCATCTTAACCATATTGGGTAATATTTTAAAGATAGTTTATGAATAGGAAGTTGTTCTACCAGATATTAAACCTTACTAATTACTCGCTGAGAGCCGTATGATGTTGACATGGGAATAGACAACCATAGCAGAATAGAGCGTCCAAGAGCGGATCCCAGTGTATTTCACATCCTAAATTATGATAAGGGGACATTTCAGGCCAATTACTGGAAAGAATGGATAGTTAACTTGTTGTCGATAATTGAGTCTTTAAATAAGAGAATAGTTCTCACACCTTGTACAAAAAGACAGTTTAAATGAATGAATGAATGAATAAACATGATTCAAAGTCAGGTTCTTTTCCTTTAAGGGCCTACGGCAGGGCCCTCTGCTTATTTCGTCACGGTATTCACGTGACACTGAAGTTGCCCACTGATCTGTGTCGTCTTCTCCATTAGATTAGAATCCCCATCAAGGCAGGAGCTGCGTCGTCTTCGCCGTAGCGTCTCCGGTGTGGAGTGTGACGTTGCACACCGTGGGCACTTCCTCTCTGTGCAATTGCGAATGAGCTCACTTGTTCCTCTCTTGTTCCGCGTTCTGTCTTCCGTTCCCAACGAAGTCATTTACAGAATAATATATAAAATAGGAAGCTATTTACTTTGCCCCTAAACCTGTAAAAATAATATAGTCAAGACAGGCCAGGGGCCTGGATTAGGATTGGGGAAGTGGATGGGGCTAGAAGTGGACGGACTCTGTGGAGATTCAGTAGGAAGTTGATGCCCCAGTGGGGCTCAGCCCTGCACCCCTGGGATCACGACCTGAGCCGAAACCAAGAGTCAGACGCTCAACCAGCTGAGCCGCCAAGGCCCCCTGTGTGTTCGTAATTTTGTACACTATCTCAAGGAGGTTGATTTATCATAGAAAAGGTCCAGTAAGGCACCTGGAGAGGCTCAAGGAGAGGAATCCCTGGGGATTGTTGTTACGAGAACGGACATAGCACGTGATGGGTGAAAGTAGACGATGGACTGACACAGGGAGCCTGAGCTTTGAACACGACCGTGGGTGGCAGAAATGGTGAGATGGATGCTTTTTAGCAACTTGCTGGTGGATGGTTATACTCAGACCTCAGGAGCCCGGGGTAGCGACGACAGCTATTGTACACTGTTGAGGCAGGAAAGCCTTTGATACAGGAACCTTTTGCCTTTTTGTCGTCTGGGTATTTTTCTCTGGGTTTGGTATAGAAAAATCCCGATCGGCACCTGGTGAATGTTTGTCGAAGGGGTGAGTTTTGTGTTACGACTTTCTCTGTGTATTTGTTTCCAGTTTTAATAGGAGGCTTTTTTATTTGAGACATTTTTGTTTGCTGCTCAGAGTACTTCTTTAGAGTAGTAGGCCTGGATTTCTTCTCCACAGCCCTCGTCGCTTCTGACGAGATGTTTATACTGGGAGTTTCGTTATATTAGTTTGTTCTGATCTTTGTGATCTAGGCTGGTAAACATTAGGCCTAGTAAATATGGCAAGTAAGCCATAGACCAGGACTTGAAATACATTGTTTCTCTGATTTTCAAGGATTTAAAAAATGAAATTGGTTGCTTTTATTTAACAAAAGTTGCCCATGCTTATAATTTTAATGTATAGTAATAAGAATGTGAATTTTCTCAAGTCTCTTTAAATCGTAAAGGTCAACTTGGTGATATCACTGAAGTAATATGTTTATTTGGCAATAAAATAATTTTCTTTATTTGTTTATATATTTATTGAGAGTGGGACCAAGCAAGCATCGCTCCCGTAAGCAGGGGAGAGGGGCAGAAGGAGAGGGGGAGAGAGAACATAAGCAGGTTCCATGCCCCGTGCACAACCCAAAGCGAGGTTTGATGTCACAACTACGAGATCATGACCCAAGCTGAAATCAAGAGTTGGACACTTAACCAATTGAGCCACCCAGGCGCCCCTTGGTAATAATAAAATCATTTTAACTTCAGGGTGTTATAAGTGACACTTCAATACCTTCTGTTTACTGTCCTTCATGCTGAGTGCGACACCGTGAAGAAGGTGTCCTCATCGTAGATACATAGATGAGAAAATACAGTGGCAAAGAGATTATGTTTCAAAAGTTCTTTGTAACCCAGAGTCAGAATTTGTATGTAGGTATCTCTGAGTACAAAGAGCATCTTTTCTCGTTTTCACCTAACCTAAAAATAGATAAAATATATGGTATATATATGATACAAGATAATATATGCTATGATATAATGATATAATTAGTATAACATAACATAATATAGTAATATACACACACATACATGCTTATAAAGCAATCTAGAAAAATGCCAAAAAGTGGGACGCCCGGTAGCTGAATCAGTTAAGCATCTGGCTTTTGATTTCGGCTCAGGTCATAGTCCCGTGGTTTCTGGGATTGAGACCCGTGTCGGACTTCATGCTGGTGGCACAGAGCCTACTTGGGATTCTCTCTCCTCCTCTCTCTCTGCCCCTCCCCTGCTCGCATCACTCGCTCTCTCAAAATAAATAAACTTGAAAACAAAAAAAAGAAAATATCAGAAAGCTGTGCCCCCACGGGTAATCTAACCGCCCAGAGCTAATCCCGGGGAACATTTTGGTGTCTACGCCTTGTCTTCTCATCTTTGGCACGCACCTGTGGTGAAGGAGGACCGTTGTCTTCAGTTACGTCGCCCCGTACTCTCTCAGTACCGCTTCGCTCCCGACGTCAGATGTGTGGGTTCCCAACCAGCACAGTATCCTGTAGTCTAGCTCCGTTCTGATGCCCTCCGCCTGGAGACTGCGTCAGATCGCACGGGCTAACGGTTCCAGTCATACAAGACTCCCTCCTCACCCCTACGCCCAAGGTCAGGTTATCACTTGTGCTTCCGACTCACAGACAGTAGGTTAGAGATTGCCACGGCCTACTCCGCAGACACGGCGGCTCTGCCGGAGCAGCTCAGCCGGCTCAGGAGGGGCTCTGCGACGCCAGTGCCCAGGGCCGGGTGAGGCGCAGAGCCTGCACGCCCTCGGCGGAAGGGCACCGCTCCCCCCGCAGCGCCTCTGCTTGTCGGCCAACCTGGAAGCTCCCCAGACCTCATCCAGGCGTCATTAGGTAGGCATGATCTCTCAGGTCGTTGGCCGTTAATGATGGAGTCGGCCTCCCACCCTTCCCTAGAAATTTCCAACCTTCTATTCTTGGCTGGCTCCCCAGGCGACCAGCCCCCATCCTTAGGTTACCTGGAGAGCTTTGCAGAAGTCACCTCATTAACGAAAATACCAGTGTGGTTGAAAGGAGTTTGTTGTAAATAACAAAAACCAGCTTTGTGCCCAAAAATACATGTATTTCTTATTATAAATCAACAGGATCATGTACATAGACTTGTGAGAGTCCATATCTGAAATTAGTTGGCTTCTGTTTGTATAGACCTCAGAAAAGTCCTTTTGGATATTTCTGCACTGTCAGAAATAAGAGAAGTATGTACGTCATGGAAATTATCATATCCTATATGATAGTGCGTTCCAAACGCTGATCCGAGTGCCGGTTTAATAAGGCTGTTACCAGTCCAGGAGTTTTAAAAGAAGGAAAACGGAACGATGGTAAAGAGGAATCTATTTGATATACATGACCATCTTGTATTCTGAGTTCTTGTAATCATTTTTGGAGAATTAGAATGTTTAGCCTATGAAATGTTGGTAAAACTGTGGTCTAGTATAGGCGATGATGCTGGTGTTACTTTTCGATGTTGTTACTTGGCAAAACATAACAACAAAACAATGGTAATCCTTTGTTGTTCCCTGCCTCGATTTTTAAAAATTTTACTTTATTGCCTCGGGAAGCCTACACGTCTGGTAACGATGTCTTACACAGCTTGTTACTTAGCAACAACGGTATTTGACCCCAGCGCTATTTGACCTTGCGTTCTGTTGCATATATTAATTTTTCACCCTTATTATCTGATTACCTTTTTTCTCATTCCCAGTACCTGGTTATGGATTATTATGTTGGTGGGGATTTGCTCACTCTGCTCAGCAAATTTGAAGACAGACTGCCTGAAGATATGGCTCGGTTTTACTTGGCTGAGATGGTGATAGCGATCGACTCCGTTCATCAGCTGCACTACGTCCACAGGTGAGCGGGGCCCCGGCAGTCTCACATTTTAAAATGAAAGAAAGGAAGAGACCATTGCACAGTTACTGATGAGTTAATCATTCAAACGAGGCCATCTCTGGGTTGTGCAGAATGTGAACGAGTGAAGAGGTGCTGGGGAGGGGCAAGTGCAGAGCCCGATCCGTCAGAGAGGGAGGGGGCTGGCGTCGGGGACCGCGGAGCGCGCTGCAGTGATGCGGAGGGCTTGCCGAGGCCCCAGTGTCCGGTCGCTCCCGGGCTCTGGGTCGGAAGGGCTCTGGGTCGGAAGGGCTCTGGGTCGGAAGGTCAGGTGGGGCTGGGAGTTGGCATTTCCCACACGTTCCCGGGTGCTCCTGCGGCCGCCGGTCCAGCGGCTAGAGCCCGCTCGGAGTCCCTCTGCTCAGTAACACAGCGGTGACTGTCCTTTTTAAGTTGCGGGTGATTGTAATCTTTGTGAAGGACAGGAGCGTGGGAAGAAAAGGAAGTGTTTCGGTGGGTTTTTTTTGGTCTGTTCTTTGTTTTTTAAGATGTGAGTGTCTTCTGCTGATGGATTTCCTTAGTAATGCACTTCTAGGACACTATGAAAGGAAGGATTTTTTAACGTTTATTTTGAGAGCGAGAAAGAGAGCATGAGTGGGGTGGGTAGGGGCAGAGAGAGACGGAGAGAGAATCCCAAGCAGGCTCCATGCCGTCAGCACAGAGCCTGATGTGGGGCTCAGTCCCGTGAACCATGAGGTCATGACCTGAGCCGAAATCAAGAGTTGGACGCTTAATCAACCAAGCCACAGGCGTCCCAAAGGAAGAATATTTTGATTAAAACTTTTCTATTTATCAGATCTCACTGCGGCGCTCGCCTACTCATATGCTTTTCCCTATTGATACTTGATAGTCACAAATTTTATTGACAATAAAAACATGAATATACTTTGAAAATTGTAAAACACAATGTGTTTTTAAGCTGGCATTATGGTCTCAAGAGCGAGTTATGGGATGAGAAACTAAAGTGCTTTTCTTGTTGCTCAAACAGTAACCCAAGGTCCCAGCTGAGGACTGTTGTTTAAAAATACTTTAAAAATATCATTGTATTGAACATTTAAAGAATGTTAGTCTCATGGGGTTTAGTGAAACTTTACCCAATTCGTAGCTAAATCCTTAATAAGGAATGATTCCTTTTGAAAATAATTCCTCCGGATTGGAGAGAGTAAATCTGAGTATTTGTGTTACCTGCCCTTCTTCCAGCCTGTGGCAGATCTTCCTAACTGATCACAAGACCCATTCCCACCGACCGCGTGTGCAGTCCTGCGGTTCTTCTCAACACAGCCCCCTGCATGACCGCTCTCTTTCTCGTGTTGTCATCGGGAAGCATTTCAGCCCTGAGCTCTGCTTGCATACGTATCGCTTCACCAGGCCCCTGAGGCTGAATGCAGCCCATTCATTCCATCGCGGGACAGCTCCGCTGCCGTGGGGCTTTACTTGCCGTGAAGCCGAGTTTCCTTTTCTACCAGGCGTTGGTCCTAGTTTTGCTTTAGAACCAATATAATAATCAGACCTACCTTCTTGTATCATGCCTTCCGAAGCCATCTTTTCTTTAGGTCAAGCATCTCAGTATCTGTAGTTTCTCTGTCACCGAGGCTTACGCACACGTTCTCTCTCCCACCGTCCGCCATGCACGTACATACCCTCCTCTCCCCCTGACCTTGCCCCCCACCCCCACGCCTCCCCTGCCTCCTGTCTCTTCCTTTACCCTGCAGTGGGCACGTTCTCCTGGGCCAGCGCACCTCTGAAAACGTGGTTCTCATTTTCTGGATAGATCGTATTTTAGTAGATGCTTTACTGAGGGAATATTCATGGAGTCTTCTTTTACAAATAGCACTGTGCTAAACCACGTAGAATTTTAAGTAAGTATAGCATGCAGTCCTTACTTGTAAAAAGCTTGCAGTCTCTTTGGGGGACACAGAACACAAGACATAAAGGGTAACTCAAGTAATATAAGTTAAATAATCATTTAGAGCAAAAGTATAAGAGATGCAATGAGCCCAGATTGTGAACTGTTCATTGAATTATACAAGCAAATTACAGTGAACTCAGAGAAGTAATAAACTGAATTCTTATGGTTTTTTCCAATGGTTATTAACACTCACTATGTGTTGTAGACTTTACCTTTATTATTCTGTTTTTTTTATTTAAATAATTTATTTTCAAATTGGTTTCCATATAACACCCAGTGTTCATCCCAACACGTGCCCTCTTCAATACCTGTCACCCCCTCTCTCCCCTCCCTCACCCCCCTCACCCTCAGTTTGTTCTTAGTCTTTGGGAGTCTCTTATGTTTCATCTCCCTCCCTCTCTGTGTCTTTTTTTCTTTTCCCCTCTTCCCCTCCCCCATGGTTTTTGCTTAGTCTCTCAAAGTCCACCTATGCGTGGAAACATATGGTATCTGTCTTTTTCTGACTGACTTATTTCACTTAACATAATACCCTCCAGTTCCATCCATGTTGCTACACATGGCCAGATTTCATTTTTTCTCATTGCCACGTAGTAGTCCATTGTATATATGTACCACATCTTCTTTATCCATTCGTCAGTTGATGGGCACTTGGTCTCTTTC